>VZRV01010550.1:176303-264081 GCA_013398115.1 Falcunculus frontatus
GGCGGCGGCGGCGCCCCCTGCTGGCGTTATTTGGGAGCGGATGTGTTCGACAGGAGCGCTCCGTACGAACGATTCACACCCTAAAACCCCCCGGGCCGAGCTCCCCTCCCCTCCCCTCCCCTTTGCGCCGCAGATGCTACCCAGGGCAATATTCCCAGCGCTGCTCTGGACACTGCTAGGAGGGGACCACCAGACAGTACAACTGAAGCCCGCTGTCCTCGCCGGGCGCTGGCTCGGCTTGCGTGTTCCACCCCGATGCCTGATGTGCTGGAGCACAGGAATTGTCCTACAGCCAAACCGTTTCGATGGCCCCGTTCCAAACGCACCCGTGCTGGAACTTTCGCACGGTTCAGGCACGGTCCCGCCCCACTGGGGCCCGCAGGGGGCGCCGCTCCCCGCCTGGGCCGGCTCTGCCGGCTGGACCCGAAATCCGCCCCTTTCTGCGGGAAAACTTCCCAAATAAACTTATAAAAATTTAATATTAGTTATGCTTAGTCTTTAATATTTTTTAAAGAAAAGGGACGACAATGTCTCAGTTTTTAAATTCATCACAAAGACTTCAGCTGGACTGGCCCTCCCGGTTCGCAGCCGTCGGTGCAGCCCAGGCTGGTTCTGTCTGCGCCAGCCCCGCGCTCAGCTGGGCAGCGGCAGCGGCAAAGCTCTGAACCAGAGCACGAGGTTCTGTGAGGCACAGCGGTCCCGGCTCCCAGCTCGTGTCACCTGAAAGCCTCACCTGAGCGAGAGCCATGAAGGTTTTCTGTGACCGAACTGGAGCAAGGCAGCTAAAACCCTGGGGTAGGAAGGAGAGCAAGCTGTTCCACGGGAGCTGAAGAAGTTCTCTTAGACCGAAGCCATCCTGGTTTTAGCAAGTACTACACCTGAACAGAATTTGGTCTGTTGCCTGTATTTTCAAGTCCGGTAGTGCACATTCACATGTTAAGTATGTATCCTTCCTACATTAATAGGAACCCTAACAAGAACTTTTAATACAAAAATGAGAAAAGAGAAAGACAATGCTTAACACAACACAATTATGTAGTTGTCTCTTATAGGCATTATAAGAGTACATGACCAAATAAAGCACTACATAAGAATGATAAACAGTAGGGCAAGGAAGTTTTGAGAGATGAAATAGCACACAGCTAACCAAAGCATATGTTTTGGCCTGTGTGGAGAACAATGGGACCCCACAGTAAGAATTGCAAAGTGTTGCAAAAAGCAAATAATGATTTGTAGAGTAGATGTGAAATCAACTCACAACAGAAGAGAACCCAGCTCAACCTCCAGTAACATAAAGAGCAGCAGGGGCTGCCCTGGCAGCCCTTGTCGCACCTTCAGGAGACAAGAGGAGCGAGGGTTCCGTTGCTCCAGGTGCAGGGAGTCAAGTACTCCCTACTGGTAGGCAAATTATTCAGGTGTAGCCTCACAAGGGTTGCCTGACTTCCACTGCAACTGATTGCACAAGCCACTTTTGTAGGGAGGTATTGTGGATTTTCTCTCTAGACTACCATACTATTAACTCTGCACCTTGCTTGGTCTGCCAGGTAGCTTTCCTAAGCATTTGAATAGGAAAGCAACCATGTACTCCACTTTTTAAATGAGAGATTTCTGTAAAGAGTCAAAACACACACACACAATTGATACCTGACTCAACAAGCTTCATCCTCTGGCTCTGACAGCACCACAATTCCCCAGCAGGAAGCCCACAACAGCAAATCTCAGTTTTGAAGATATCCCAAACTAATGTCAAGATCATACTGCAAACTGGGATCTCAGTGAGAGTCTTAAAAGCTCCTGCTACCTTCTCTGCCAAAATGGTGCTGATGATTCTTCACCTGCCAGACTCTTCTCCCCTCCTTGCTTTGAAATGGCTCTGTCTCTGCCATGTCTAATAGAAGACAACTGGAGTGGGAATTGTCTTGTACAGCTCTGAACTATGGAGTAGAATTCTGAGATCATGGTGAAGAATTACAAACCAAACCCTCAATTTCTCTCTCATAATTTTGGAAGCTACTAAATTCTTTACTAAGATGGGTTTCTACATTTGTGTGATACAGCATCTCAAACAGGATTAATAATAAAGCATTTTCCTCTGTCCCACCTGATCCTTTGCCAGTCATGAAGTCTTGAATTTTCTTCAAGTTTAAAGAATACATACAACCTTGCTCTTTTTCGTAACATTGTCACTGAAAGATTTGGAATATTATAATGGCTCAGCATTTATACTGAATTAGCACTGGCAGTCCCTGCTAAGAGTCAGGATACCACAGGGCTGAGTAATGAATAAACAAAGGATATTTCTGCACAAATATTTGTTGCAAAAGGGATGCAAGATGTGGCAGCTGGCTGCAGCACACTTAGTGGATGGAATAAGTGGGAGAAGGGCATTGTGGTGTGGGTCATATATAATTATTATTTGAAATACAGAAAAAATCGTTCTATATGGTTAAGAGACAGAGAGAACTTCTCAATTTAGCATCGAAACTGCTGTGCTGTGAGATCTTTTAAAGATTTACTTTTCAGGATTTGGGGAAATAACCAGCTACTTTTGCTACCATTTTCTGCTTTCCTGCTCCAGCATTTTCTTCAGGAAAAAAAATCATGTTTTTAAAGGTAAAATCTGCTACAGTGCCAGTTATGATTAGTCATGAGTGTGGCCTGAAAAGCATTTTGGATTGCCTTCATGTGATCAGTTCTGCAGTCTTCATGTGGTAACACTGACTGCAGGAGCAGGGCTGCAGGGTCAAAGCTAGTTTATTAAATCAAAATTCATGTTTTACAAAGGAAGCAAATGGAAACAGCATTAACTAATGTTTGTATGCTTTACTTTTTCCTGAGGTTATGGAAGTTTGGGTCAAGTTCATGAATGATCATTCATCTAAGCTTAGAGACCATAATTTTTCTCCCTTGAATGCTTTTTTTATTATAGTATGTTTTTTTAACTCCTCTGCACTCCCTGCTGTGATTCATTTAAATAATTTATTTTTAAGGCAGTGGGTTTCATACCTTTATTGTTAGAACAAGAAATACAATGTTCTAATAAGTGAGCTGAAAGGGAATTTTTTCTGGACATTTGATCGACTGACAAATGTGTCTTTCCAAAGCATCCTTGTTCGGATTTTGAGATGGAGATAGTCTGCATCACCTTATGTTGGTAAAAAAAAGGTCTCTATAATTCTTGCATGACAAGATTCTACAATTCTATAAGGACAACTGCAGCTTTAGCTTCACTCTGATGGTGAAAAAAATGTCCTTAGGTCTGTCCCATAGTGTTCATATATTCTGAGGGTTTGTAGTCTTGGTAAATCTAGTGAGATGGCACTGGTTATACTTTGCTGTATGAGTCAGACTTTAACTACCAAACTACTCAGAAGGGGCAAACTGGTACTTGTGGATTCTGCGTAGTTACACAGAAAACTTTCCTTCCCCAGGAAACTTGAGGTTCGATGCCGCAGACCCTGCTCAGATAAACCTCTTGCTGGTTTTAAGTGCTGGAGAATTTGTCCAGAGACAAATAGAGAGGGTATTTTTTCTTTAATCAGCTTCTTCATATTTAAAAAATTTCTTTCTTCAAGTGAGAAGAAAAAATTGATACAGCTGTAATTATGTAGGGTGGGTCATTTGTATGTTGACAGTTTTGGTTTTACATTTGTATAAAATTTTATATTTCAGCAGACAGACACTGTCACTAAATGCGTTGAAGCACTATTGCTCAGAAATACAGCAATCCATTAATCTCCCCATTATATTATTGAAGAATTAAAAAACCGGTGAGCATTGATGGAAGTCTAGGAAATAATTATGTATGTATCAAATATTTATTGTTTGCTCATAGAAAAGGGAATGCCACAATGATAAGACAGATACACTTTACAATATAACAAAAAAAGTGTAAAATTTTATAGCACTCATCAAGAACAGGAAAGTATTCAGTTCCACAACACCTTTAAATTTTAAACAGATGCGCATTGCAAAATCCCTTGAGCAAAGCTTAAATAATACATTATAAAAATATAAATTTCATTCTGCTTCTCCCCAAAAAGGGAAGGCTGTGTGCTGAGAAGACCATCCCGTGTTGAAAATAGACTCCAACATTGATGCGTGTGGAAAACAAACCAACCAAAGAAAACTCCATTTATGATCCAGCTATAGACTTGTGTTTATTGTACTTATAAAATATACATAGCCTTTTATTGAATTGCCTGCTGTCGAAATCTGCAAGAATTTTATTGCTTTTTACTGTCCTGGAGAGGAATAAAGCAGCAGCCTCTATGTAATTTCATAAGAAGCAAGGACACTAAATCTAATTTTGCTGGATATGGGCTCGATCATAAAAAAACATGCAATGACCAAAATTTAGAATTTTGGAAAACTGAGTATCTGAATGTTTCTCCTTATTTGTATTTTCGAAACAATTTCTATTGTATTTATATCTGAACACATACTGCATTACAGTGCAATGTGTGCACTATTGTAAGCTTCGCATTTATATATTTCCCATGATAGGTGCATGAGTCTGTTCCAGTATTAAATCAGGGTTTCAGTCTGTGCACTTTACAGCAGTATCTCCTTTCTTTCACTTTGAAATGGGGTGGAGTGGACTCTGCAATATGATGGGAATAAGGTGGACTTGGCTATCGAACAAAATGCTTTCCTTGCCTTTTGTTGCCTTTCCTCTGAACTTAATGAGGGATCAAAGCATGACATACCCAGACTGTCTCGAGAGAAGCCACTGTCCTGGAACTTGAAAATTGGGATATAATTTTAAAATTAAATGTATAGGTTAGGAACTTCTCAACATGATTCACAGTATGCTTCTGTTGGCTGTGTTTCCAACCTTGGGATCCACTGAGTCCCGAATTTCCTAGATATCCGCGAGAATACTGGACCGATATATGTCTAATTGTTTGTCACATATTTTCAGGGGTGAAATAAAACTCTTGAAAAATTATTTGACCTCCTATTTGCCAAATAGTGATGTTGAGCGACAGGGTCAGTTTAACAGTTCAAGGAAAAAGTAGGAAGAAAAAGTACTTTTCTATAATAATTTTTGTAGTTTTACATGAGGAAAGGACATGCAGGAGCTGATATTACCAGGCATGGTCCATCTGCTCTTGTTCTGGAGGGTCCCAAAGCACTTCCCTGTTTAAAGTCCTGATGAAGCTTTGACCGAAGTCCTTGAAACTTTTATCACTGGGAACTGAAGATGTACAGAATCAAACGGTTAAATGAATAACATTTCAGGACAGAGTCAAGAAAAAAATAATAATCCTACTGAAAGTTCCAAATGCAAGGGGATATGAGAGGAGAAAATTTAAAGAAGGAAGAAGATTGCACGCAGATGACTGAGAAAAAAAATCATCTTCTCAGCACAGGACTTATGAGTAAGAGACTCTTTGTATTGCTACCAGAAGACTACAGCACCTCAGTCACAGTAAAGTATGGAATGGCCTGGAAGCGGGATTTTCTTGTACTGCAAGCTGAAAAACCCCTCAGTCATAATAACACCTGCCTGTGAGTAATAAACTTGTTGCTATCCACGGTGTTGAAAATCCTTACTCATCTTTTAACCCAAATTTTGTTTGTAAAGGCCATTAAAGTTTGAATTAATTATGTTTTCATGTGAAAATAGTGAATTTCATCCCAGGGAGAAACCTGTAAAAAGTTTCCAGGGGAAACAGTTGGGCTTCATTTGAGTAAATAGAATAAATTCTCCTTAGGATGAATTTGAGTATTGTCACAAAATTCTGTAAAAAGAAGTTAGTGCCCGTATGGAAAAATTCCTTAAGCAAAATCTATAAAGCAGAAAAACATTTTAGCTCAGCTTTGATACAGCAGCTAGGGGGAGGATGCATCTCTGATGTCGAGGTGGTGGCTTTGGCCAGTACATGGTTGCCCTGCCCATCGCTGGTGATGGATGGAGCCTGTTTAAGGCAGGCAGCAGACCCAGCCATCGAGCGACCCTGTGGGACACCAATGGGCACGTTGAGGGGCTGAAGGAGGTGGGCTGTCCTATCCCACCCTGTTCGAGGTGCTGCATGGAATGTGCAGATGTGGCTGGAAGCTCTTCAAAATTTACTTCTGAATTGTGGTGGTTGTTATCGAGGTTTTCTGAGGGGGAAAAAAGAAAATTCTGTGTCACGTGTCTCAAAAAATGTGCCTTATTCTCAGACATTTCTTTACACTATGTGTTTGCGTTCCGTCTGAATTTCTTTTGGTCTTGGTTTTTTTGGAACTGCACAGGCACTTATGAGGAGATACCTCTCTGGAAGCACCATGGACAAAAAAAATGGTAAAAAATTATTTAGCATCACATGCTGTATCCTGGTATTTTCAAGAAGCAGCTTGATGCCAAAGACTGCAAGTAGATACATATTTTGGAATAAACTGATACCTGGCTCCTGCAGGAATCATTTGGTCTCAGATGCTGTCTCTTTAAAGCTCTTAGATATTGGATACCTGAAAAAATTCAATTAATTCTTTCTGGTGAAACAATCTGATTCTAAGTGTTTTGCTGTCTAAATTCTGTCACAAGGCCAGGAATGAGACATAGAGCACTGTGTATGTACTGATGCTGTCTATTCTTTCAGCAACCTCGGTGAAAAAGGTGCTCAAACGGAGCTTAAAAGTGTAGTTACTGAGGAAAAAAAGCCATGTTAACCTCTCCTCAGATGTACAGTCATGAGAGTTACCCATACGTGAAGGGCTAAAACTTTGAGCATGTCACTGGTAGAGGGTCAAAAAGGGTCAGAAAGGGTCAGCCCTGCAAAAATTGACTCTGTGCATGGATCCTCTGAAACTTCTGCTTGATTCCTAAAAGCATATCTCTGGAGAATTGCTCAGACTGGGAGTGTGCTGGGATCTGCTCGTGCAGGGCTGGCTCTGTGTGGCGGTGTGAGCGAGCTCATGGGCAGGGCCAAGGAGTCATCTGGGCACCCCAGCAAAGGGTGTGCGGGTCCAGCACCTGCAGCAACCTCAGACTTGGTGCTGGGGAAAGCAGGTCATCCCCCAAGGCTAAATAGTGGCAGAGGCCAAAGTGAGTGTTGCCAGCCATTTTGGCACTGGAGTTGCATATTTTTAAAATTTGTTATTATTTTTTCTGGAATGTGAACTACTGCCTTTACAATCGTCCTGTTTGGGGATTGGTGGTGGTGTCAGTCTTGCTTCTGTGAGGCTACAATTCTGCTGCACATGAAGAGTTTTTTGTGACATGTGGCCAAGTCTCAGTCAGGGCAGCACACAGCCAGGGCTGTCTGCAGTGACTCAGCTGATTAACTCCATAGATCATCCTTGCTGTGGTGGAATCAATGGCTGTGGTTAAAGGTCTGTTAAAAGGTTTTTCCAGTAATGAGTTTATAACAAAGCTGCCACCAAATAGTTTAGTGCCATGTGTTCTCTCCTTTATTGATTTCAATAAAAAGGCTAATTTGGAGATATGCTGGATTGTCATTTCTGGGTGGAGGGTGCTTAATATAACTAATGGCATTGCTGCAGCACCATGGAGACATCAACCCTGACACACTTACGGAGAACAGACAGAGTTTGGCAGGCAAAGAAAGATGTTTCAAGTGCACATCCTGGGCTTGACAAGACATGGCAGCACCCAGATGCATGCTGGTGGAAGTGCATGTGAAAAGCACAGCCAGACCAGCCAGGATCTTGCTTGTTCTAGAAAACCAGCATCTGTCTCCAGGACTTGTGTTCTGCCAGCCCATGGCCATGGCGAGGCTGTCGGCCTGATGTTCTCAAGGCTCAAGGACATCCAGGCTGAGCAGTGCAGCAGCTGCTGCTGCAGGCAGAGGGACAGAGCCAGTCTGGCATGTCAGGGTCTCAGCCCAGTGGAGCTGAGCGGTGGCCAGTGCTGGGCTCTGCTGCAGTGCTGGTGAGCAGGCCCACGGTGGAAGCTGGCTCTGCCAAAAGGGGGACTGCGGGTGTTGTGGGCATCGTGCTGGTCTGCTCCAGGCCCTGGCTGTGACCAGGCTGAACCTCCAGAACCACAGTGACATTCAGACCAAAGCTACTCCCCTCTGTGCTCCTGGACCAAGTTAGCATTTGCAGGGCGAAGCAAGCTCTGTGCAAGGATCTGCCTAATCCTCTGAGCCAGGAGATCATGGAGGGCCCCTGAGCACAGCCAGGGAGGTTCCTTCACCCTTGCATACTGCTAGAATTCACAGGGATTATTTCTTCTGGGCTCATGTTTCCTTGAGTTTAGATCCCAATCTGTTCACTGCATCCTCTCACCGGTGTTAAGATTATAAATTCTAATGCTTTTCAGAGTGCCAGAACTATGCTGAGGAGAAGGCTCCTGTCAGAGAAGTTGATGCAAGGATTGCCACAATAGTTTAAGAACATAGAACTTGCCTAGAATAAAAGACATTTTAGTGTCAGACTCTGTGGTACGTGGCTCTGAGCCATTTGCGATTCTGTCCACAGCTTTTTAAAGAATTCTGGCTTTGGAAATACTAGCTTAAGTAGTTCTGAGCAATACTTCAGGAAAGTATTATGTTGGCTTTAGCTACTATAAGTCCAGCATTAGTAACAGAACTCCAGTTAAATACTTGATGAAAAAAAAACCATTCTCAAAAAACTGGATCTGTTTAAAAGCAGTATCCACGTTGGCTATATTAAAAGTTCCCTTATTTCAAAAGGAAAGGATTAAACAGATTAAAAAAAGAAACCCACCAAACTAAACCTAGCTTGACAATGAAGAAAACCTGCTTAGCTGTGATCTCTTCTAAACACTAACCTCCATTCAGTGCAACACAATGGGAGCCTGCAGCTGCCTGCTGATGACTCTGTGGTTTGCATCCTAACTTTCTCCATGTCATGATGGAAGGTGAGTTAGTCCCAGTACCAGCTGCTTGAGCACCAGTTGCTTACAGCCCCAGATCCCAGCTCACTGCAGCTGATAGAAGGACTCCCACCCTTTTCCACAGAGCTGGAACTAAGCCTGTGGTGATGAGGGCCTGTTCTCATTTCCTTTCCAGACTGGAGGCAGAGAACGCAGCCAGGAGAGAGGTCAGTGAATCATCATGTCCACTCTCTGCCCTGTCTCCATTGTCCTCTCATCAGCTCTGGATCTTCATCTCCCTTCTCCCATCGCTCTCAGTCCTTCCTCTCTTAGGGAAGTGCTGATAACTTCTGAGATTACATGGTATTAAAAGAAACTCAGTAGTCTTGTTTCCAAGCAAGAGTGTATCCAGTTGTTTTAGTCTGTAGTTTTTGCTTGTGTTTTAACTTGTTGTGACCATAAGATGATGTTACGACGCATTTGCTGTATGTTTACCTTTTGCATGTTGTTTACTCAAGGAAAAATTAACTTCTTGGAAACTGGTATGTGTGTGATGTATGCATCTGCAAATCTGTTTGTGTATGTGGCTGCATCACATTTATGTAGAGATGAGTAGCACATGGAGACCTGCTTTCTCATTTCAGCTCCTTTTACTTTCACATGAGTAGACACATCACACAGGTGCATATCTCTAGCTTCTATGATCTGATAGGAGAGTCCTTAAGTTTTCATCTCTGCTTATAAATTAAATGGTCAAATCACTGTGGTTTAAGATAGAAAAACACAACAGAAGCTGCTCAGCTGAATGATTTTTGGCACAATATGAAGCAAAAAAAATAGGTGCTGGCTTTTCTTTCAAATAAGTGCTGTGCTCTGCAGAGCAAAGATCAAGCCAAAGTTCACCTTATCAGCTGCTGTACCTCACCTGGGGCTCTGTTATTGATAGGTCTGTCATCCTCCCTAATATTGGAGGGGTAATAGCAGCCGATGATTAGGCCACTCTCAAGCTATTAACTACATTTCTTATCCCTTTTATAAGAGCTTCTTAGTCAGCTGGGAAACAAAGGCTGCCTTCAGTGAACAAGAGCCCAAATTGTGGGTCTGCATCCTGCAACCTGAAAGACACAACTGTTGCACTTAGAGGAGCCTCCAACGGCAGCGAGGGGGTGGATGTCAAAGGTTACCCTGTGGTGTTATCTGAAATGAGCGGGCTCTGGCTGCCTCTTGTGCTGACAGAAGCTTGCAGAGAAATTACAGAAAATTGCCTGTTTTGTCAACATTTTCTCGTGAGGTTTAGGAAAAAAAAGTACTCTAGTTTCAGCAAGTCAAAGGGGCTCAGTCAGCCTAGAAGTGACTGACAAACACTCTATTATTCATCTATGTAAAAAAGTGATATTTTATATCATTTCTTTGAGTGATTGTTAAGTGACTGGATAGTGACACTGACATGCAAGCTAATCCCAGTAATATTTCCAGTTATTGTTTGAAGGCAGACTTACACATTTGTCAGCACTGACAATAGGTATATTCAAAAAGAAGTGGTGATGAAGAACCTGCACCCAGTATAATCCCAAAGCTCTGGGAGGACCTGTACCCTCAGATCTCAGCACAGAGTGCACAGGCAATGGACAGGACTGTGGTAGAAAAGGCAGTCATGTAGTCCCCTTAACAAGTCATTCACCTGGGGTGAAACTACAGAGATGACCAATAGGACCTCTGCCACTTCTGCCACACTGTAGCTAGAAAATTAGTTTTTACTGTCCGGCTCTTGTTTTAGCCATACAGCAGATTTTTTTTCTGTATAGACTGTTACTGAATTGGAAATGTTTTTACAAGAATGAAACAGCCAGTAAGCTCAAAAAAAAAAAGTCTTTGTTAAATCTTGGTTGTGGATGGTGGATGGAGGCAACGAAAGAATCGGATCTGTAACTCTGCTTGCTTTCTCACAGAACGTGGAGTCTGGTCACGGTTGTCTGTTGTGAGGAGACTGCCCTGTGTAATTTACCTTTGGAGCCTCATTACTGGTGTCACAGGGAAGAAAGACGTGTTTAGCAGAATACAATTCTAGCTAGCCTGCCTTATCATAAGCCTGAAGAGTGGTTGTGTTACCATTTATAGCTGATCCCTAGCATTCTACTGAAATAGCCCTGTTGTGTCCTCCAGCATTTATTCAGCACTTGGGGTAGTTGTTGTCATAGGTACATGGTATCTGTCACATTGCAGTCATCACCAGCTGGTACCCCAGTCCTGTGCTGTGACAGTGGCTTGAAACTGTGATGTTTCCCTCAGCTGTTTGCACTGGGAAGAGCAGATGCAAGTGCCTCTAGGTGACTTTATGAGGCCAGTAAAGGCTATTTACATCTTAGGTGAATTGATGTCTCTTAGCTGCAAGTCATAAAACCATTAATGACTTCTTGGATTTGCTGTGTCACTGCTGGTCAGTGGATGTTGTCAGATTGCCAGAGAAAACATGACAGAGCAACTGATCTAAAAAGTCAATTTGGAACAAACACACGTGAATGTACTAAGAGACATTATCTTTGATCAAGTATGGGTTTTAAAATAGATGTAGCTTCGAAGTATATCTGGGATCAAATATGACTTTTACAGTAAGTGTAGCTATGAAGTACTCTACTGATATACGTTTTGAGAAAAAATAACTTTACTTTGGTGATAAGGTGCCTTTGGCATTGGTGCTGCTGGTGACAGAAGGCCTACTGTGAAGGAAAAAGATGTGAGAGCACAGGGAAGGCTGGTGGTGTTCAGACTGGGATTGCACTCTCGGAATGCTCACCAGGAGCTGCTGCCATTCACATGTGGAGTCAATGCAAAGTAAAATCTATGGAAGTGCAGGCACTGTGGATGTAGGATGTCTGAGTGCCCTCAGTCTTAGAGAGGAATGAGAACATATTTTAGCGAGGAGAACAGATGGTTTGGGAGAGCAAATTCTGCAGACAAAGTGCAGCCTTTAGTCAAAGAAAAGTAGTCATAAAAACTGGACAAACTTACTACAAACTGTTAGAATTACATTACTGAGATCCAAGCTCTAGGGCTACTCTGTCCACTTCTCTCATTCTTAAAATGATACAATGCAAATATCAGTGAGTCCAGAGGCAGGCAAAAGAAAGTGTTCAATTTTACTGTAAATAACTTGGTTTTGTTGAGAGAAGAGATGAAAAAGAGAGAATGTAATAATGAGAAATCAAAAAAGTCCACAGAAAATCACACTCTCACATTTATCCTTGCTTATAATGTAAGAGTAAATGCAGCTGAGGATGGGAAAGGCTCTTCTATTTGGTCATCCTGTGGAATGCACAGGATGCTCTAGCAGGTGCTTAGCAGATTTTAAACCGCAAAAGAAATAACATCCATGGTTCCTTTCACCTTTAGAGAGATTAAAAACTGTTGCTCCTGGTGAGACAAGCATTAATCGTGTGTTGGGGAAGAAACTGGCCCTGCAAAGGGAAATCAGATGAGATAAATGGAGTGTCTAGCAGCCAGAATCTGATGGAGAAGATTTGGCCTCATCTTGCCTCTCCTCTCCAATTTGAATTTCTCTCTTCAGTTCTCTCTGATATGCTGCTATTTCAGACATGAGGAATGCTTGTATATCCAGAAGCTTGTCTGACACTATTGTATTAGCTGATATAATAAAAGATATATATATAGATATATATAGATATATATATATTACTCCATAAGTCTTGGATTTGCTTCCACTATTCTGTCCAGAGAAGTATGTTCTCACCCTTCTTACCACCCAATGAACATTTTTTCAGCCATCTCATTGGCAGAGTAGAAAGGGTTTTTCCTTTGGCATTTCCTCATGTGTTACAGCTGTGACTGCACAGCAGTGTGGCACAGAAGGAAAGGTGAAATTAGATGGTATTTGAGGGCTGTCTCCAGCAATTAGGTTATAAACAGACCAGTGTTTATATACTCAGATTAAATAAGACAAAATGCTCAGACACTTTATCACAGTTTATGTAATTACTGTATATCAGCAGAACCAGCACCTCTCCCTCTCTGCACTCAGTGCATTGCAAATGCAAACCAAAATAGTTTCCTTTACATTTTCCCATGAGAAAACACTAGCGTGTTTTACCTTGTGTTTGTGCCTAGTTTGCTTCAGTACCTGGGTGTGAATGGGGGCATGGCCGCTGCTGTCAGCTGGACTGAGACAGCCAGGGAGCGTGTAGAGGGGCAGAGCAGGTAGCAGCCACCACTGCCAGCCACGTGTTTCAGCTGAGGTTGTCACACTAAACCACTAAGCTCAAAGAATATTTTACATCCTCGTAATTTCAAAAATAGTTTCTGTAGATAATGTTTCTCTCACTGCAGTCTTTCCCGGTACATGTGTAGATGAATAGAAGAACTAAATAAAAACGTGGCAGAAATTGTGTAAAAGTCTTTGTCTCCATTGGTTAGTCATTGTCTACACCTTGCAGGGACTTGTTATTCATTCATATTGAGAATATTGCTTTAAAAATGTATAGCTTTCAGTTATCTCCAAAACCAGGGAATTTGTTTGGAAGAATATTGGCTGTTTAAGCACTGCATTCAAAGGGAACTGCTATTATGTCCCATTTGTAACAGTGGTTATGTGTATATGACAAGATGTCAAGAATATGCTCAGAAATGTGATACTCTACATGAAATCTCTCAGTTAATTTTATTCGGGGACTGTGCCACTCACCTTGTGACCTCTGTAGTAACATTCTTGGCTCTTTCAGAATACCAGATGTCAGTTTACTATTAACCATTTGGCTTCTCAGTGTAGCAAGGCAGCTCTCAGCCACATACAAGGTTCTTGAGAGAGAGCAAGCAGGAGAAAGTTTCAACAAGGCATAATAATTTAATCTTTTAATTGTGTGGGGGCCAGAGTTTTGATCTGAGCCCCTAGCAGCTGTCAGAGACATAGGTCTTGGATGCCACTGCTGCAGTACTATATAAAGATTGCCAGCAATGTTTGGTTATAAAACTAAAAATTGAGATTTTTACCACCTCATGTACAATTACTATTTAGTAAGGACTTCTGATTGCTTGCTGTCATAAAGTTCTAATCATACAAAGTTTCTTGTGTTACAGGATTAGTATGGCAAATCTTAAATCAGGTAACCTATATGTCAATACATTCTTTCACATTTATTTGCTGCGTGACACATTTTGGGTGCTGGGATAATAAATAATAAAACTGGCAACTCTAATGGCAATGTAGTATGCCACAGTCCATTAATCTTTGTTCATCTTTGCAGAGGATGTTTTAGTTGTTAAAATATATCTCTCACCAAAGTCTGCAGTTTAAAAGTCTGCAGAGTAAGAGTTCTCACATACCTGTTCTTTTACAACTTGTCTTCAGAGTTGTTTCCATCACATCAAGGGGTTCACATGTGCTTTTACAAAAGTGCTCTTCTACTGTTGTTTTACATTACAAAGCCTGGATATCGTAAGAATAAACTAAGATGGTGACCTCCTCTGGGTGTGATCAGTTCTTGCAATTATTTTTAATAATTTGAGCAGTTACGTTGTATTAAAAAGAAGGACTAGGACTGAAAATTAATAAATATATGAAATTGAATAACAATGCCTATGTAGAGTCTGTCTAAGATTCAAAACTCTGACCACAGACGGCAGCTGAAGGTCCCAGCATAAATGTGATATTTTCTCAGTTTGTTTCTGGCTTCCGGCCTTAAAAAAAAAAACCCCCCCAAAAAAAAAAAAAAAAAAAAAAAAAAAGACAGGATTGCCACTTGGCATTTTGCAAAAGAGGAGAAGACACATGTCCTGAAGTGCTTCTCTCAACACCCAGCCACTGAAAGTCACCTGTTTCCAAACAGTTTACACCATCTTTTCTGCCGTGGGTTTTTTGTGTTTTTCCAAGAATCCCTTTCCCTTGGATGGCTGGACAAAGAGGGCTTGCACACCCCCGTATGGGACAGGAGAGTTTTCATGATGCTGCACCTTCACGGCCCCATCTAAAACCTGGGTTTCCCTGCCCGCTTTCAGCATGTTTAGCTTCAGTGGCTCATGGAGGATGTGGGAACAAATCCTCACAATCTTCAAACACAAGAAGAATCCACAGCTGCCTCATGTTTCCCACAACAATTGAGAGATGGGAAAGTAGCTAGACTAATACTCATTTTGTAATGGCCTCTGATTTATTCCTGAAGTGGATTTTGCTTCCAGCACTTCTCTAAGTGTATCCTATTCCCTTCCTGGTTCCTTTGGGCTTACTGAGGGACCTACTGACTGATACTTCCCAGCTTTGCTCCTGTATCATATCTGTTCAGATTCTCAATCCTGAGAAAGGCAGCATCAGAATCTGTGGTAGAAACAGCCGTGAAGTCCAACATTAGAAGACCCATCAAGAATGGATTAAAATCATTGTCTTGTAGCCCTCTTTAAATACTGGAAGGGGTTTCTCTTCTCCAGGCTGAACACCCCCAACTCTCTTAGCCTGTCTCCACAGCAGAGGGGTTTTGGCCCTTGATCACCTTTTTGGTCTCCTCCGGACCTGCTCTAACAGCTCCACGTCTTTTTTATTCTGAGGACCCCAGAGCTGAATGCAGAGCTCCAGGTGGGGCCTCATGAGGGCAGAGTAGAGCATTGTCATGCTGCCCACTTCTCTTTTGATGCAGCCCAGGATGTGGCTGGCCTTAGGCAAAACCGAAGACTGCTTTTACTGGCTTTAAATCCTTGGACCACTCCATATATGCCTTCTAAGTAAAAATTAATTTTCTTCCAAACTGCCAAATGTTCAAAGCCCTCTAGAAAGAGTTAGTTTCAAAGTTTAAGTCAGTCTTTACTGATTTCTTCTTGAATGCTTGGATGCAAATGATTTGGTTTTGCTGACTTCAAAATATCTGACTAATTATTGCTCTTTCGTAACCATCAGACTGACTCTGACCATTTTTGTTTCATCACCTTCCATCAAAATGACCATTCTTGGTCATTTTTTTCTCATATTTGGGATAGAAATAATATGCTGAACACCATCTTCTTCTGCCTTGTTAGACAGTGTACCATTTTCATTTGAAACAGTGAAATCTTTAGAACTCTTTGTAGTCTTACCACATACAACACCAATGTCCCAATTAGACAAAGGTGTGACAAATTTTGTTCAACAAGAAAGACCAAACCATTATCTTTTGAAACCACAGAAGTTCAGGATTCAGCATGCTACTAGTTGACAACGTTCTGTGATGTGTTTTGTCGATATAACTCTCTTTTCTTTTCTCCCTTAGCTTATACTTTCCAATTGGAATATTCATATCTGTAGATGAATCTGTATTCTACCTTCTTCTTTTGAATGGGGGAGTGCTGTCTTAGAAGTTTTCATGTACAGGAAGAATTTATACGTAGAAATAATGCAAACGTGACTGTTGATGCTGTTCACTGGCAATGGTATTTTGTACGATTTTATCAAGAGAACAAGATTCTTTAATGCACCTTTGGAGAGTCTAGTAGTATTCCCAGCAACCATAAAGTCCGACCTCTTGAAAACTTGGTGTCCTTCTTTTACTTGTCAGCCGTGACAGTTCAGATCTACCTGCTGCAGAGCGCTGGGGTGCTTCTCTGCAAGTATTTTTTTTTTAATAGACCCTTTAATGTGCTCTAAAAACGCCTTTCCAACCTGAGTTTTCTCTCAGTGTTATTAATTTTTTTATTACAGATCTTGTTATTTTCAGGGTTCCCAAAGGACCTATTTACAGCAGACATTTATGGAAAAGAAGCATGGTTAAACTGGTGAAAATAACTGCAGAAGTCATAAGTAAGTAATATAAGCTGCAGCAAGGATACCGTGTGTTGTTTTAATTTCCAAAATAGCAACAGTTCAGACATTTAATTGCATTTTTATGACTTTTTTTTTCATAGCTGTCTGGTGTAAAATATGTTGCCAGTAATATGTAACTGCTAATAACTTTAAGTTTCCTAAGCTGGCATTAGATTTCTTATCCTATTGGAGAGGAAGGTCACTTAATATACTCTTCATCCTTATGAGGAAAAAGATGTGGATGGTGGATGTATATCTGTGTTTTTATGCTTGTATTATCTGAAGTCTTTTCTGCAGTAAGAAAGATACAGGACAGTGAATTATTTATGTACTCTCACAGTCTTAGGTGTGTAAAGGGAGCTTTTCTACCCAAGGGATTTTTTGAGAAGCCAGTTTAGCTTAATTTTGCAATAACTGACTTCTAGGGTCATATCTCTATCCTACTGTGCCTACCAGCTCTTATTGTGTAGGGACACAGGCTGTAGCAGTGCTCAGCTTGGGCCTTAATATTGACCTAAACAAATATTAATACCAATAGTAACTTACGAGGATGGGAAAATGAGGAAGACAAAGACACAATTCTGCTCTTTCTATAGGTCATGTCTGTGTTGTTCAAGGCTAGCATCCTTTGGGAAAGAGTGTGTCTATCCACACCTGCAGAAGCTGGTCATGTAATTTCTGTAGTAGTGAAATGTGAGGGAGCTAGATGATTTTTGAAACATTGCATAGAGGATGAATGTTCTGTGCCTTGTGGCATGGCGCAAAGGTGGATTGGAAGCTTTTAGGGTAGTGTTAAGTGCCTGTCCTGGACAGAGGCAGAGTAATTTGCCTCTTCTCGTGCATAGTTTCTTCCGGGAGTAACCCTTGTGTGAATTACTCAGCTAGCTCTGCTTAGGTTGCTTCAAGGATGGAATTAACCATAACTAGAAAGGAACCTAAGTATTGTAACTGAGGCATGGATTACGCAGACACCAGGGTCTACATTAAATAAGGAGCAAGTTAGACTGGTAGGTTAGCCACAGGGAGGACTAAATCCCATATCAAGAAACAATCTGACCATTGAATTTAAGTAACTTCCTTCCTTCTCTGCTTCACATCTTTAATCTTGGTGCCAAAAAAGAGATACACGAGTTCTCTAAACTCATAGCAAGATATTCACATCATGCCTCTCTCTTGACCTCTTCGTCTTCCATCCACTGACTTCTTTCTAAATCCCTGACAGTATGCTGAGGAGTCATTGTATTTATTAGGATCCAGTAATGCATTACATACCATGCATTCTTCCAAGTGATGCACTTCTAATTATTCCCTTGGGGATTATTCAAGCAATACTGATGTTGGGAATATACATTATGACTGTTCAGGTTAATGGCCCAGTGATTCATTAGACATTCTTGGAAAGTAATTGATTGTATTAATTGTTTCACTGAATAGGGTGAACCACAGCTGCTGCACGGCCCTCCCAGCGCTGGCCCAGAGCTTCTGCTGTGGCAGCATCAATGGGGCGAATTGCTGCCAGCTGTTGTGCTACAGCTGTTGGATCTCCTTGTTTTACTGTGCCTGAGGCTGGGGTCTGCTGCCATTGTCACTCTTCGACTCTAATTCCTTCAGGAAATCTGTGATAACATCTCAGAGTAGAGTTGGTGCTGAGGCATGGGGAGGGATGTTGAGCTGGCAGGGCTGAAGGTTACCTGCTCAATATTAGGTTACTGGATAGTCTCATTCAGTGCAGTTGAAAACAGGGCATTTTGCAAAACTCTATTAATGCTCAGAACAGCAAATGCCCTGGTGAAAGTCATATTGCTCAGGGAGAATGCGGCTGTGATTCAGAAGACTCTCATAACTGCTGAAGGTGAAGACTAAACACCTTGCAATAGTGAGAGATAAGGGAGAACAGGGTCTAATACGACCAGCTCTTACATCATGTGCACCTGCACACCTTAAAGAAAACATTGCCCAAGTATTTAAACACCGCTTTGCTACACACTTAAGGAAAGCAATCTATTAAAAAAATACAAAAGCAAATGCAAATCAGGACAGCTTCTCTTGTCTTAGAGTCCCTGTAGGGAGCTGTTTGGGGTGTGGAGGAGCTGAACTCTTCATTGCTGCTAGATGAACACATGTGTCTGTGTATATGTGTCAGTCTGTGGCACATGTGGAGTGATACAGTCTTTCAGAGAGATAAGGTAAGATTGGCTTTAGAGAGACATTAGGTAATAACCTCAATTAGTCTGAATTTGGAAAATAGAATGTATGTTTGCTGTATGAAAATGCAACATCACTGCCAAGAAACAAATACCACAAAGAGCATACCTTTGTTTTCGATGACTGAAGAAAATTATTTTGTACTTTGGAATCAATAAATTTGGCTTAAAGGATGCAGCTGAAGGCAATCTTAACTAATCATTGTTTTAAAAAGCATATAAAATTCAACAAAAAGCTTTAAAAAGAGATATCTCAGACACAATATTAATGTCAGGGAGAGTAAAACCTTCTTTGAACATCCTGCCAACTGCTAGTCACTTACTGGAGTTTTATAACATTAGCTTAGTAGTGGCAGCCTTCTGTATCTGTCACATCTTGTTTTATTTGCATCGGAGGCTATAATTATATTCATACAAACTTTACGTCATTTTAAAAGCTGAAAGCAGCCCCTGATTTATGTTCCCTACAAGGCAATTCTTTCTCTTCTGCATGTAATATGTCATGGAGAAGAGTGAAGCTGCAACATTGCTGCCATCCTTCTGCCTCCTCCAAGCACGCCTCCAGGACACTGCAGATACATTAACCAGGAACGGCGAGCCCCAGCTTCTCTCGCCTGCTTTGCAAAGCTCACACGCAGGGCAGTGGGAGAGCCCTAACGGGGGCTGGGGCAGCACTGTGACTCCAAAGAGGGCTTACATTTTAGAGTAAGAAGAACAGAGAGGGCATGGGGGCATTGCAAACCCCTCTGTCCGTATCCTGTCTGCTTTTGGCTAAAGCAATAACGTCCTTGCTTGAGCTTCATCTTCGCTCATAAAATATCTAAAATAAATCTTGGACAATAAAACTTTTCTGAGAGAGCAGACATACACCACCAGTGCTCCCATTTCAAAGGCATTGGTGTGAAAAATTTTGCCTCTAAACTATGAATTTTCCTGCAGTCTCCCCGACTCCACTTCTACAGAAATTCAGCTGCACACCCTCTCAAAATGCCATTAGCTGACTAGAAAGATAGGGCTTTTGGCTAAAAGACTAAAATGCAGATTTATGGCCTGTGATGATTCTTCCTAGGGTCATTTCCCAAACTGTCATGCAGAAGTAGCAGGCTGACAATGTCCCCTTACCATATATATGTTTTGACAACTTTCTTCAAGCTGGCTTCTTACCGTCTCTTAAAACTCATTTAAAAATAACTTTCTGAAAACCTTTGGTAATCAGTAAACATGAAACCAGATTTCAGTTGCTTAGCAAGGGTTTGTCTGAGGTTGACTGCCATGTAAAAAGAAAAAATAAGGAGCCTTTAGAAAAAAATTGAGCTGAATACTCACAGAAGTATTTCTTATGGACAAATATTGCATGGGTTTAAGTTTCTAAACAAATTGAGTTTATACATTTCTGGAGAAACAACTGGGAAAGGAAAACCTGATGTCAGAACCATTCCAATCAGTGACAACATGTGGAAATGCCAGGCTTTGTGACCTTTTCCCTGTTTTTATTTTACGCCATTAACATGCGATCAGCGTGAGCAAACACCCATGTGGGGCCGTGGACCAGCTCTCATCTCTGCTGTGTTCACCCATGGTCTTTGCTGAAGTCACTGTTGGCTCAGTGCATGGCCATGTGAGAGGAATGGCCAGAAAAGCCACATTAGATCTGCCTGACAAGTCTCTCCTGAGGTCATGACAAAGATCTTCACAGAGAGCAGCACTGGGTGGGCATCAACCCCTTGGTGTTTCCAAGCCACCACTGGATCTGAATTTTCCAACATCTTCCCAGCTATAAAAGTTTCCCTCTGAAAAACCCCTTCTTGCCTACATTGTCATTTTCCCAGCAGCTTCTGAGACCCTCCACGGATGTGTTGAGGTTTCTGAGGAAACGTGGGTCACGGTAAGCTGCAGGAGGAGTAGGCCTCCGGAGCCAGTGCCCCGCAAGTGGGGCTGAGGAATTTACAGCCCTCCTAGTGCTCATACTTTATTTCTCCCCACAGCCATGCGAGTCTTCTGTGTTGTGTCAGCAGAGATCTCGAACACGAGAGCAGAGTGTGTTCCCGTGCCTTGCTTGCTGCTGTTTTTCCAAGTTTCCCATCTCTGAACTCGGGCACGTTTCCCTCCTGCACAGGGTGTGTGGATGTCATGGGTTCAAGCGAGTGGGGGCAGGGGCTGTCCCTGGGGAGCAGAGGGGAGCGGGGCTGCCCTCACCCTGGAGGGAAATACAAACCAACCCACCGTCCTGGTCTCCACTGGCCCCGGGACAGGAGGACTGATGGCCCCCAGACCCTCCCAGGAAAATACGCATTTCTGCTTTGCTCATAAACAAACGTATCTAAACCACCACACTTTATATCCACTTAAAATTCTGAATACCTTTTCATTTATCTAAAGCTTGCTGAGGTGAGTTCCTATAAGGGAAGACTTATTTCATTTCCATGAAATGTTTATATTTTCTGGGAAGTTTCTCTCTCACCTCTTTAAATTTTACTGCAGTTGGCGTGCAGCCTGTACTAGGGTCCTCCCAAGGAAGCTGGTGAGGCAGAAAGGTTCAAGAGGGACTATAAATTTCAAACTTTCTGGGTTAGAATAATTTAAGTGCACCAAGTTCTTAACCTTAAAGGATCAATACTGAGGGTTTTTTCCTTGTAGTGCTGTAAAATTCAAGCTAAAAAAAAAAAAAAGAAAAAAAAACCCAAACCCAAATCAAAACCAATTCCCCCCAAACCCAGATTTAAAGTAAAAAAAAGATTATATATAAACAGTGGGTCAATCCTGAACTATGTTTCTGGAATTTCAGATTCCATTGTCCGAAGGATGTCTGTTTTGGTTGTTCAGGAGAATAACCATCTCAAGAAAGTTTTTTGCAAAAAAATATAAATACCCATAACCTAGTACTCATCCTTGCAAAATGAATGTAGTTCTCTTTCTGCAACTAATTTCTTTGTTTAAAGTCCAGAAGGGAGTTGGCCATTTCAGCACTGATTTTTGGAGTGGATTAGGGCTGGCTGATCAGATATGCGCCCATGTGTGAGTGTGTCGCTGTACAGACGACTTCTCCGAGTTACGTCCTGCTGTAATTACATTTTCTGACCAGTTTACTGAGACTCTGGCTTAATATCAAGCACCTATATGCCATTTTTATGTTTTATATTCTCTTGTAAGACATTTGTATTAAAGAAGGCGTTGACCAACCTGTTACTTTCTCAGAACATCAATGCATGGCCTCAGTGAAGTATCTTGCAGCATATTCCAGCATCCATATTTGTTTTGAAACAAACCCAATACCTTCAAATGAGGTTCACAAACTCTTACCAAAAACCACACAACAAACTCCAGTGCAATATAAAAATCTCAGCTGTTGGTTCTCCAGCAGGAACGTAAGATAAATGCAACTCGAAAGAAATATTAAGATGCCATATCTAGAAGAATAGACACCACATTTAGCAGAATATGTGAGATCATCAATCTAATGTGGGAAACAGAGGACCCTGAGGTCAACATTTGACAAGTAGTGCAGGAGAAACTGTTTTACAAAAAAATTTTCCCATTTAGCCTCTAACCCTTCACACAGTCTCCAGCAATAATTTTCAGTCTGAAACCACTGTCCTCTGTGGGAGGATGATGCTGAGTCCCCCTTTTACGTGGGTAAAAATGACAGGGGATGGAAAGGATCAGTACAGGCCACATTCAAGCTGTTTTAAACACTTGTTCCTAACAGCCTGGCCCAAAATAAAAATGTGAGACCTAAACAATCAGAGCAAACTAGAGTCTCTGGGTCTGTTTTGGAACTCTCCAGAAGCAGGTCTGTAGAGAAAATTCCTAAATTAATCTTCTGGATGCCCTTACTTGATCTGGGATTACAGAGATGAAGGTCATTTTGGCATTTTACCTAGAAACTCCATTTATAGATGCCAAGAACTGCTCAGAAGAAATAAAGAACACCTTGTGTGACAGTGACAAGGCTTTCTACAAGGAAAGTATCATCTTTACAAACCAGATGTATAGCACAGAACCACCCCGTATGCACTGTGCTGGGCATTTCATGCAGTCTGCAGATCCACCTGCCTGTCTGCTGTTGTTTGTGGCAACACTTGGTGCCGTGCCTGGAGAGGGTGTAGGGCTACACCCGCAGCCCACCTGTGGGGCAGCAGTGCGGGTGTGCGGTGATGACAGTCGGTGACTCTACTGCCACCACTGCCTGGTTTGCAGGCTCAGTGTCTCCAGAGACACCATCCTGGCCAGGCACCTTTCTCTGCAGTGACTGTCCTAGCATTGCTAGGGTTTAGGAGACATAACTGAATGCAACCGAATCTATGTAAAAGTCTGAGCAAACTGTACTGACACCACTGTAATCTAAGGGCTTGGGATACAGGGTAGGAATGGCAGGGTTTCTCCTGATAGAAACATTTAAATTGGGAGTATTCAGCCAGTGCTGAAAAAGGACTAAAGAAACCAGTGTCTTAGATTTAGCTATTATCTAGTAATCCTATTCTGTATATTTCCTGCCAGTTTTTTTCTGGCATAGTTTGTAACTCCCAAAATCATCTCTGGGCAGTGACACAAACTATGAATTCATACTCAGAAATCCCCCTTTGACCCATCAGTGGACCTTCTGAGAAGCCAAAAAATAGCAGAGGTAGAGCAAAGTTCATGGTGCTTCTAGTCATATCAGCTTCAGGTGAAAGCAGTCTTATCTGTCAGCAGCCAACTGAAACCAATAGGGACCACTTACCAGCAGTAAGGTCCACCCTTGGCTCTCCAGTGTGCATGCAGCCACTGCCTCCATGTTTTATCCAGAAGAAATACCCAAACATGTTCTAGTTGACCAAATTCAAGCCAGCCACAGCCTTTCCTGTAGGTGACTGACAGCACTGCAGGGCACAGGTTTGTGAAGCTGCGGTATGGCAGGAGCCAAGGCAGAGTCCCAAGCTAAAGTACTGTGTCCTCCCACAGCTTTCAAGATAAGATGGCAAACATGGTATTGATTTACCTAGTAAAAGTGACAGCTCCCAACGTGTGGAACCCATCCCTGCTTGTCACTCAGCCCTGCTCTGTCTTTTTGGAAAAGGCTGCTTGTATGTATGAAGTTATTAAGCAGAAACAGCCTATGAGAGCAGCCTCAGAGCAGGCAGGTACCACAGCAGTTCCAAGAGCCTGGGAACTACCAAATGGCACTCAGAAATCTGCACATCCAGCTGCAGGAATGTATACAGATACCTGATTCTAAGGACACACATTTCTGGTTTTGGACATAAATGGTATGACTCATGAGCCTAGTTCAATTAATAATTAATCCAAGCGACTTTTAATCCCCATTTTCTTAATCCAGCAAACCTAAGGAGTGATACACTTACGAGTTATACTGTTGAGGGCAACTTGCAGAAGAAAGAAGAAGAAAAAGCATGGGAAACACATCCACAGTTACTCACTGTATCTTGCTTTAAAAATGTCACAGTTGTCAGGTATATCTGGTAAATAATTAAGGCTGATAATGGTCAGCTGGTAAGAAGTTCCTCCCAGGGCCTGGGGACTTCTATTAATTAAGGTCCGAGCAGAATAGAATGGATATTTGCCCTGTGTTGATATCAAAAAGCAGTGAGAGCTGGAACTGTGTCTGAAACTAATGTTAAATGAGGTTGTTTGTGTTGGAAGGTCAGTCAGAGTCCTGCTCAGCCTTCCTCTCTCTTCATCCTGATCATCAATCTGTTCAGTAGAGAGGTAGCAAGGAGCAATGCCTGAGCAATGCCTACTTCTCAGGAAGTAAAGGAGTCTAGTTATTCCTAAACTTAATGTTTTTCATACTTAGATGAGCAGTAGCTTTAAAGTTCTTGCACACGACTTACTCTAAAAAGAAAAATTTCCTCTGCTGTGGCAAATAACGTGAGCTCCAGTGCAAGCTGCAGAGCACTCTCCACAGTTCTCTCTGGCGTGTGATCCAGCATGGCAGAAAATGAACAATGGCAACAATAAATAATGACAGAATCAAAAAGCATGGAACCTCTTTTCCTGTAACAATATATATCTTTCAGTGAAACACTCTGATCTCACAGCAGTAATGCACCATTATGCCCCTGAGGCCACTCCTCCGATTCCACATTTTATGGACCAGCTCTTTATTCCTAAATTCAGCAGATGCATGGCTTATAGCTGGTCCCAGCATGGAATGCATCACAGGCAGCTTGTCTATTACAAGTGACCTGCTAAAGAGAAGAAATAGTGTTTGTATCCTCTGTAGCATTTTTAAAGCTGAAAAAGGAGACGTGAAAGATTTCTTTTTTTCTGGATCCTGTGTATTGCTCAATATTAAGTATTTGGAATACAAAAAAACCCTGAAGACCCATCATTCATTCATTTTTCTCTTGGAAACAGAGGATGAGTAGTGGAAATTCTTGGGAAAAACTCTGCTTGAACAGTAAGACAACTAGAAATTATCTACAACTGCTCTCTGGGATTTTGGCAGAATAATCCTTCTCATAAGGAATTTTAAAGGTTTTACTAATAGTATTATTTTTAAAATAATCTGTTTAAACTGCTGAGGAAAGTTTTATAGGTTTTTAAATTTTTTTGAAGATTTCTGTTCAAATGATCCTTATACTTTTCCTTTAAGTGACTGTTGTATTTGTTGTTGTTATAGCATAGTGTATACTAAGTAAGCACAGAAGTCTTCTTATGTCCTTAAAAACGGTATATTGTATAGTTGTCCTTCCAGACCACAGACTAGCCTACCTATTGCCTGCTTTTGGGGTGCAGAGGTGGGCTGTGTGCCAGGTTTGAAGTTGTGCACAGCCTATTACACTGGTAAACATCTATCCAAATCCCTGAGATAATGCCAGACAAATCTTATGTGTGTGTCTGTTCACCTATACACACACACACGCACACATATGCATTAAATCAGTGCAAAAAATATTTCGGCGACCCAGTCCACAAGACCATTGGAAGCATAAGCACTCTGGAGCAGAGATGAGTAAAGGCTCCAGCTGCCACTGCCTGAGAGCTGGGGCTGTTCCTGTCCTGACTGACAAGTGCCTGTATCCTGTGGAGATGACTGTAGAGCAGTTCCACGTTTGGGGTGTGCTTCTGATTGTGACCGTGAGCAACAATGCCAGTCTCCTATATGCAAGGTCATGTTTCTTTCTGGCAAGTATTACTGGACTCACCATTGCCAGAAGCATAAAGAGGACCTAAGAGGAATTACTTCAGGATCTGTCCATTTCCAATACTTTTCATATTGTTCCAATCTCAGAAGTCTGCAGCTAAGTCATAACAATATATGCTGCTTTAATTGCTTTCTGCAAATCTTCTCCTTCACACCCTTGTCTGTTTCATTCCCAGAGCTTCTTTACGGGTCAGCTTTCTCAGTGTTTTTGGACAAGTGCTTCAAACAGACATTCTGGAGCTGCTCGCTACAGACACTGACTTGTGAAGGGGATACAGAATTAAAGAGGACCAGTATATGCATATGCCCTGCTTAAACACCACCTGCACACTGTGTCAGGTCTCAGTTGCGGCATTCCGTGGAGAATGGAATTGTCACTGTAGACTGACTATTCTGTAACCAGACACCAAAGCATATGGCACAAAGCAGATAAAATATTTTCTTCCTCTCTTATTTTCCTTCTACTGGCTCCAGCAGTTCTCCCTGCCCTGCCCACAAAAGCCAGCTTTGTATGTGAAGACACATCAGGCCGGTGCTTTGCCTCTACAACTTCAGCATGGAGATAAAATTAAAGGAGAAACAGTTGCGAGCTGTGAATTAATTTTATGTACCACATTACACCGTGGTATATTGACTGAATGAGCATGCGCACCCTAAAAAGTGTAGAGAAGGGATAGTTTTGATTCCTTCACGGGAAAAGCTGGAGTGGTGTTCTGCAGCTTAGAAGTGCTGATGACACAATGAACGTTTAAAGAACGTACTTTCTGAAGTTAAGTTCTTCAAGTCCATTTCTTCATTGGGAAGACAAGTCACTCTAAAAACCTCTGAGTTACCTGATCACCCAACTTGCTCAGAGTGCTACCTATGTCAGAGTTTGAAATTCTCTCTTTACCAATTTTTTTTTGCAGATTGTGTACTGCCATTTACAAAGCAAAAAAGATAACATGTTGGGAAAAGGAGAAGGCAGTAGAAGAACTAGCTCCCATGTTATGGAAAAATCTAATCTTGGTTACCTGAAACCATTTGGGCATCCAAACACAACAGGGCTGCAGCAGGAAAAGGGAGGGAGTGCTCATTTCTTCCCTGGAATGGAATGAAATGTCTCAAACAAACAGTTGGTCAAGAACCTTTATTATTGTTGCTGTGATTTCAGAATTATAAGGAAAAAGCTCTGATTACTGATGGGGAGAACTTGCACTCCTCACTTCTAAGCTTCATGGTGCTTAGAATTTTAAAATAATCCCTTGGAAGAGGAGCACAATTGGAATTACAGTTGAATGTGTTGATTCTTTTCCCTGCAAAGTCTACAGAGAGCCTTAAAAAAAAGGGTGAAAATCATCTGTGTGGCCTTGAAACCTTATATAATGTTTCAGTGCTGGGCCAATAAAAAATATCCTAACCATTATTCTGTCTGAGCTCAAGTCTTGAAGGAAATGTCGGACCGAGTAGGAAAAAAGTTCTACAGTTACAGGTCTTATAATTCTCAGAGCTTTCCCCCAAATACCCCCTATTTCCAAGCCCTGTCTCCAAACACTCAAATTGTGGAAGTGATAACCTGCAGACTTGGCAGTGTACATGACATTTTACTAAGGGAGCTAATACAAATATTATCTCAAGTGAAATGAGGGTTTAATTCTATTATCTGTGGCTTTTCTTTCCCTGGGGTCAAAAGTACAGAAAGTGGTCATGTTGTCTTTATAGCCCAAGAAACAAAAGACCTGTTTTTAAACCAAATAATTAGTCATCCAGAACTAATGTCCCACAGCACTAACCACTAAGGGGGCTTTGGAGTGATCTGAACCAGTGTGCAGTTCTCCAGACACATCATTTCAGAGATGTTGGTATGGAGCACAGCATAGGATTCTCTTGAGGTGACTGACACTGTGGCCAGGGGACGAGGAACAGGGACTCTGCAGGTACTGTAAAGAAACCCTGCAATTGCCTGTTTCTCCAAGAGTCCTACTTCTCGTTTTACACTGAAAATTCCATTCCCTGTTGCTTTGTCTTTGTGCAGGTTGCAGGTGTGTGGCTGTGCATGACAAAGCCTTGTGGCAGCCAGCAGTGCCCTGCAGAGAGCAGAGGGCAGATCAAGAGGGGTGCTGGTAGAGTTCAAATGTGAATAGTGTGGTCTGGCATCCTCAAAGGCATGTTCAATTCTGCAACTGTGATCAGAGCTGTTCAGAAGGAGGAATCAGCATCAGCACAGATCTGCTCTTTGGCTTTGACTAGTCACTCCTTTTTAACAGCTCTTGTGCAAAATTAAAGGGGTCCAGACTCAGTTTTCTGCCTTTTAAACTGTTTGTGTCCCAGATTTGGGAATTCTGAAATTTACGAGGGACTGAAAAGCACCAAAGCAGATTTTTTAAGCAATGGAGCTAAAAGCTGAGTAACTCCAGTGTTGGAATCCTGTCTCCTCTGCTTCTTCCGAGGGTATGGGCTCCAAGGAGCTCACGGTCTGGACAAAAGACTCATGGAAAAGGCTCACAGTGCTGGAGCACTGTTTCTATACGTACTGGTTGACCTACCACTGTAGAGTTATGTCTCTGTAGGTAATGAGTACTGTAAGGAAAAATGACACAAGCTCCCTCTGACCAGGATTTTGGCAGTGGATCAGGTCAAAGGTTGTGCAAAGAACTTGTGGAAGTGGCGTGACCTGAAGGAATGCACTGGGCAGAATGCCTGTGTCAGTGACACACACATCCATGAGGTCTGCCTTTGCTGGCAACTGGCACTGCAAATAGAGCTGGGTGAGCCTGACTCCTCACAGAATGGAAACCCTGAAATGGTCATAGTAGCCATGACATTGGCTCAGGGGCTAATGGAATGAATAACTTGCTACAGTTCATGTCCAAGCCAAATCCTTTAGCTGATCATTCATTTACAACCAGTGCCCACAGCACTGATTATTGTTCCCTGGAAGAATGACTCAAATCCAGCCAAAGATTTTGTAATGCTTCCCTCTCAGATGCCCATTGCAAGGCTGAAAGTTGGATCTTCTTGTTCACTGCAGGTTCTCAAGAAGGAGGTTAGTTAATTTCAAAATGCTTGTTCTTTCCTCTTACAAATGCCTTTTTTCTCCTAGCATTCACTATGACTACATACAGTTGGCCAACAAATTTTACAGGTACTTCATTTTACTGGTTTTGCCTGGGATAACATGACTTTTCTTCCAACTAGCTGGTGTGGTGCTGTGATCTGGATGTGTGACCAAAGCAGTCTCAATAACAACCTGGTGTTCCAGTTATTGGTGAGCAGGGCTTATACCAACCCAGTGGCAAGGGGCTGGGGGACACCAGAAGCTGGGAGAGGACACAGCCAGGACAGCTGACCCCAACTGGCCAATGATGGGTATCCCACATCATATCACATCATGCGTAGCAACAGAAGCTGGGGGAAGAGAGAGGAAGGAGAGGATGTTCAGGGTGACGGTGTTTGTCCTCCTGAGTCACCGTTACGTGTGCAGGAGCCCTGCTGTCCTGGCAGTGGCTGAACACCTGCCTGCCCACGGGAGTGTTGAATGAATTTCTTGTTTTGCTTCGCTTGCGCACGAAGTTTTTGCTTTACTACTAAACTGTCTCCATCTCAACTCACAAGTCTTCCTACTTTTGCCCTCCCAGCTCTCTTATGTTCCCCGTCCCACTGTGGAGGAGAGATGTGAGTAGATGTCTGTGTGGGGCTGAGCTGCTACCAGGGTGAACCCACAACTCTTAGCTGACACAGCAGCTGAGACTTCCAACTCACCCCGGATAATTTCTCGGGTAAAAAATGCAGAACTTGATCAGGATTCAAGAGATACTCTCCACTTTTTCCTACATCCAGAGTCATCTCAGACCTTTCTTTCACATGTTTTTTTTCTCACACTGCATTGGGAGAACTGAATAAATGCAAAAGTAGTTGGTTTAATCAAGAAGAAACTGAAAAATATGTTTTGTTGACAGCATGTGCTAGAGTAATAAGATCCAGTGCTGCTGCTGTAGTAATTACAAGTGAAATAGTCCTTCACTCTCAAATACACTCTGCAGGCTCTGTTTGTTCAGATGGCACACTGTCCTTTTGGTCTAAAGCAATTACTTACATTTTCCACATAACAACTTCCCAAAGATGCCTTTGAAAATTTCTAAAGACAACATGTATTTAATACTTTAATATAAGCAGGTTTGATTCAATACAGATTGTTCAGAAGCACCAAATATCTGTGGATGTATCTTAGGTTGTATCTAAATCTGTACTTCCGTGCATAGTTTTGTGTCTGAAAGCAATCCCAAGCCACATGGTCTGTGAAACAGCACAGGGAGCTTAGTAGAAATATAAACCATGTGAACTGTGATGCCACTAAATCACAGATCTTCCTTTTGTCTGTTTTGATAGCCCTTGATCCTCCAAGGACGTGGAAGTATTTTTCGGTCCAGCAACTGAAAAATAAGACCACTTTGGATTCTGGAAAGAAAAACATTCTGTTTAAATCCATCCCTCTATATTTTTGTTTTCAGACACTGTCTGTCAGTCTAGCCTTTGAAATTAGCACAAATACCCATGAGAAATTTAATCCTGCTGAAGGCTCTGAATTAAATACGTTGCAGCCGATAAATAGTTGCCCTTTGACTTCCAAATGATGTTTAATCTTTGAATCAGGTACAGTAACCTTGGGTAATCTGCTCATCAGTTTTCTAGGTTAAATAAATGGATATATTAGTTTCCTCTTGATTTCAATGTTTTATAACAGCGATGGGAATGTAAAATCAGCACTACAAAAAAGAATCCAGAACTGTCTGCTATGCTTTGTGGAGTCCGTTAACAAGCCTCAGAAAAAAGGATCTTTATTGCCCATGAAGTGACTTTGTGCTGCCCACGAGGACAGTCAGTGTTTCTGGGGTGAGGAAACTCTACAACAGGCATGTTAGGTCTGCCTTGCCCAGGTGTGACTGCCCAGCAGAGCTGTTGACTCTTGGACTGAAAGGACCCGTGCTTTCTTCTGGGCCACAGGGGACACTGAGGCTGACACCCTCATTCTGCTTGAGGTGGAAATGATGTCACTAAGCTTCTCTTTTCATGGTTTGCCCATTTCCTGTCTGTATGCCAATATCCTTGACTTTGCAGTTATTTGTTGGAGACAAATTTACTTGAAATAAAGCACAGAAAAAGAACACGACCACTTCAAAAGGTTAAAGGAACAATATAAAGAAGATTAGTTAAAAGATACTTTTACATATCATTGCATATGCTCAGTAAAATCTTCATAGCAAGTCAAAATAATGTTAGTGTATTTAGATGAAAACACTTTCAGAATTCAGATTCAGCTCAATTGAGTAGCTGACAGAACCCATTGTACAGTCTGTAGAAGTCAGTTCATGATTTTAAAATTCTCCATTTTTTTTCAAAGCAAATCAAGAAATAAAAATGAAGCTTATGTAGAACAAAGTGTTCCAAATGAACCCTCAGGACACAGCAATCTCAAACTCTGTGAGCCTCTGTGTTCATGAGATGGTGTCCCACTGCATTAGCTTTTGATAGGACGCTGTTACACATCGTTCTCAGTGCAAGTGAATACACTCAGCTTGGCTTCCTTGCCATGCAAATCATCAAAATTATTGGAGCATTTACAATTACCAGTCTCAAATCCATACTCATGTGGGACAGACAGTCAATGAAGAAACTGTAAAATTCATTCTTTAATGCAAGTTATTGATCATTTGGAGAGATGATTTATGGAATTACAAGGGTCTGACATTCATTGACCACCAAATTACCCTTTAAATTATTCAGTGCTTTAGAGATTATTTACTGACCTGCTGTGACCTAACCTGAGCTGGTTCCTGCAGCAGTGCAGAGCATTGCCTGCTGCTGCAGTGCATGAAGGACACATGCAGATTTTACACCCTGCTGGCAGTAAAAACAAGTAATTTTGTCCAAACTGATTTTGTAATATAAAGCTGTTAAAAAAAGCACTATAGTGAAGGTCGTATCAGTCAAGGTTCCTCATATCCTCTTCCAAAAAGGGAGCAAGTTGCCCACACCTCTACTTTATTAAGGCTGAAATCAGGTTAGGTCCCTGTTTGCCAAACCTAACAAACAAAGCCAGGCATTTTTCAAAAGGTAGAAGAGGTACACTGTACTTTCATCAGCTTGGGCAGTAATTACCTTCATCTGGCTACTAAGGAGGTTTTGTGAGAAAGCAAGCAGCTTGGACACGCTTAGTGGCAGTATCTGGGGCACTAAGCTCTGTGCTCCAGAACCCCTTGCTTGGTGGAATAATTGTGGCATTTTTTTTACTTTTGGTTGACAAAAAGATCTCTGAAAACAAGGAAGAAAGCCACAGAAACTTCCCAGCTCTTTTTGTGTAATACTCAGAGATTAAATAGTCTTTGTCACATTTATAAGAAAAAGAAAATTGAAGGCTTTGTTATGAATTTCAGACTATGTTAAAATGAAAGCACTTCCTTGGCATATCATACTACATAAGTGACGTTGATAGGGGGATTGCTTTTGCCTTTTAGAGAGCCACTGAAATTGTTAGAAAATGATCAAACACTTAGAGAGACTCATGCAGGAGCTAGAAATCCTGATAGAAGCTGTCCACAACCCAAGTTAATTGGAGAACAATGACTATGGAAAGATGACAAGCTAAAGGAGGTCTAGGCCTATGGATGGTAAAAGGCTATTGTGTAAGAAGCATTTTGGTACAGGTGAAGAATTCCCCCCAGCTCTACAGGTGACATTTACACAAGTTCAAAATTTGCCCAGAGTTAGACTTGCCCTGTTAGTATAAGAGGTATTACTTTTTCTAAGTTTTGATGAGTTATTGTGAGAAATTATTAAGAAACCGTGTTCCTTCTCAAGTCCTAAAGTGTGTCCCAAAGTCTTTCATGGTGACCTTTTTCTCATGTGATTTTACTGATGTAATCATTCATTAGGTTAGTTGCGTAAGTTTCCCTGTAGTTCCTAAAAGGCGCTTTAAAGTGGGAAGAACTTTCCTGTACAGGTGTGTATAGCAAGCTGGCAAAGCTGCATGAATTCAATTGTGCCTCGCCAATGTCCATAGAAAATGGAATAATCTCTGAATTTCCCATGAGCATACTATAAACCAGTGGTTTATCTAAAGCTGAAGAGTGCATAGAATAAATATCTTCCTAGATGTGTTACAAGAATATGCTCTTTAGACTCTCTCCCAGCTTCGCACTCTCCCTGTGTTTGTAACAGATTCTGCTGGTAAATATCGTGATCAGCATTATACTTATCTGAATAAGTTATAGTCATAGTTATTCAACTCCTCCAAACACATAAACTACAGGTATTTGGATTTCAGAACAGCACAAGAAGTGCTCTTCTTTCCCTGTCCTTGCCATGCACTGTCTGCAGGGGACATCACAGATGTGATGATATGTGAACAATCACAACTCTTAGGGAGTTCTTGACCTGCGCTGCTCAGGGTGTTACAGGGTGTTGCCCAACCACAAAGCAAAAGGGCTGAAGGTGTTTAGGACAGAATGCTGTCTGGTTACAGGATTACTGCTCCCAGGTAGCTGTGCTAGCCCAGCCCTCAGAGCCAGTCCCATCCCTGCTCTGAGCCAGATGCCATCAGGGACTCGTGACTCAGGGAGGCTTTATTTTCTTTCTGAAGATTTTCTTTCTGTGCATACGGGCTCAGGGTGTGGGGGTGTGCATGTACGCGTAACGTAAGGTGCCCTGATCCATCTTGCCGGTTTTCAGGATTATTAATTGTTAGTTCAAACTAAATTGAACAGTTGGATTTTTTCTCTGCTGGCTGCAGTCTCGGTGTTGGTAGAGCTCGTCAGCTGCAGGGAAGCAAAGCCGAGGATCCAGTGGCCGTTAGGTGGTGCCCCTGCCTTGAGAAAAAAAAAAAAAAAAAAAAAGAAAAGCATATAAAAGACTTTACTGTCCTCATTTTAGTTATGCAAATAGGAACAGCTCTAAGAAGGAAACTGTAGGGCAAGATTAAGGTCTGTTGTGGGAATACATTAAGTGTATATATGCATGGATGTGTGTATATATATATATATGTATACACACACACACACAAATATACTTTTACTGAAGGAGATTTTGGCTGTTGAAACAGTTGGTAGAGGAGAGCAGTTTCTTCCAGTTCAGTTGGGTCTGTCATCCACCTTCAGTGCAGCCTTTGTCCCATAGGTGCCATCTCACCCCTAACCACTCTCACTGCAGTTTGTGCCAGTTGTAGAGAGCCAACATCCCAGAGGTGTCTCTGACATGCAGAGAGACACTTTACACTCCACAGCATTCTTTCTTCTGCATCACTACCTTAATTTATGTCTTTCTCTGCATTATTTTGGGTTTTGCCATTTTTTCTGACCCGTTTTAAAGCCTGAAGTGCCTTGCCCCCATAACCCTCTGATAGAAACTCAACACAATAAAATTACTTTTTTGCCTGTATTTTTTATTGCCTGCTTTTAATTATGTTGTTGTCTGCCCCTTGCCCAGTGGTGAAAGGACACAGCTATTATTCAGTAGACCGAATCCAGCTCATGGTGTAATCTGTCTAGTTACAAGTGACCCACGGAATTCAATGTGATGTCTTTTTGCGTGTCGTATACAGTCAGCTGTCACTGCTTGCTCTGTTCTGAGGCTTAGCTCATGGCCCAAGGTATGTGAGCCAAATCCTGAACCTTCCTAGTGATCAACAGAGGATGAAGCTCAGAGCTGCTGACTACTTGCCTGAGTGCTCATTTATTCCTGGCTCCACAATGGCACCTGAACATCTTGTTCCATTGAAAGAATTTTGCCTGCAAACATGGAAGATTTTAGGAAAACAAATGTTCCCTGACTTAGATATTTTGGTTTCAGCTGCTTCCTAGATAAACTCCACAGTATAGCTTAGAAGAAGAGCAGGTGAGGTAGGGGTACTGCTAAGGATGTTTGTGGCTGCCTCGCTTTAGAACTCATTTTACCTTTTTGAGAAAACAAGGACCCCAGTTTTCTCTCCATGGATCCAAGATATTCTGACCAGCTGGACAAAAACAGCTGATAAGAGCAAAGACCTGGGGAGGTACCTAGTGCTCCCGGGTTCCAGCAATTGCAGGAAAATCAACAGCCTTGTTTCTCCACACCAGCTTTTCCATTAGCATAATTGAGAATAATGAACTGAACCAACAACCTTAAGGTTGACTAATAACTACAGCTTCTCCGGTGATGAAAAGCATTCCATATCCTATTATTAGCAGATCAATGTGAATAATTTGCAGACATACAACAAAAGCATTGCAGACATTTCATTCTAGTTTTTAAGTAAAATTTAAACAACTACATTTTTATTATTTAAATATTATGTCTTTGATTTCATCTTTTGAAGCATTCAAAATTACTATTATTTTAATTAGTTGCTTACTTAAAATTACAGAAAACAGAACCTTGTCCTAACCCTTTATTTCTTAAGGGGTTCATCACTCTCTCTATCCCTGGGTTTGCTGTTGTAAAATGTGCATCAACATTGTGAGTCTCAGCTTGGGACAAGCAGAAGCAGCAGCTGCTGCTGCCATGCACACCCCCTCTCAGTGACTTACCCACCGTGCTGGCTTCCCTCTGCTGGAGACTGCGTTCAGTGTTAAAGGTGAGCTGCTGCTTAGGAGGAGAGAGTTTCTGTAGTTCTTCTGGCCTTGCTGTCATGGAAAATTATCTTCCCTCCTGCACATCTGCTGAGCATAAAACTGCAGTATTCAGCTGAAGTGAAGGAACAAAACAGCTGTCATTTTCTTTCTGAAATAGAGATCAAATCACCTGCAAACTCAAACGAGCTGGCATTGGAGCTGGGTGCTTTCTCCACTGAGCAGGTTACTGGAGAAGGTATCTGGCTGGATGGGCACCTCCTGTGCTTGACCTCACACCTCTTCAGCCAGCAGATGCAGGGGCTTTGCCTGGGCTGTGTCAGAGGGGCTGCACAGGGAGGGAGCACTCGCTCCTCCTGTTTTTGCACAAGTGCTGCTGCAGACGGTCTGTGTCAGGGTAGTCCAGAGACTGGGAAGACGTGAGTTTGGCTGGGGCTGGTCAAGCCCGTGCACAGCAGGCTTAGCACTACACTGACCTACAGTGCTCAGTGAAGTCCTCATGCTGGAAATGAGTCATTTCATCCCCCTCCAGCTCTGGAAAAGCTGGTACCTACAGGACACAGGTGAGGAGAAGTGGGAAGGAGGATTCTCTCTGAGATGCCATCACTGTACTCATCCATCCAAGATTTGCAGGATCTGGCCACTGCCTCAGCATTTTACGTGCAGTTTATGCCAGCCATTTTTCACCCTGACTGGAGAGGGGAGTGTGAAGGCTGAGTGCAGGATGACCAGCACACGTTTTGTTTATTCTTTATTATTTATTTATGCTGTGTTTAATTTTTTGAAATACAACCTGTTCATTTTGAGGGTGATTTCTTTCCCGCCTTTTTTTAGTTTCCTGAAATGAATGTAACTAATATGGAAAGTATCTTGCACTAGGAAATTTGCAGATGCAGATGAAAGCATGTCTCTGCTGCTAGTTACCTGCACTGGACCTGACCCTGACCTGCAGATTGACTTTGTGTCTTGATCCTGGACCTGCCTCACTGCCACAGACTTGCTGGATGATCTGGGCTTTGCTGACACTGGCTGCCATCCCTGGGTTTGTCCTGCTCTGCCCACCTTGTTCAGGTACTCCAGGACATGCCATAGCTAAAAAGGTCCCTTTACTGCCAGTCATGCTGTCACACTTTGTCCCCACCTCTTGCAAGCAGCTGGCCTTTGCTACTTCCTGGCACCTGCCACATTTCTAACTTGAATCACGTTTTCTTGAAAATACACACGCTGCTGATGCTATCTCTGACTTCTAAGTCTATGGGGATATTTTTAACAAGCCACTCTGAACTTACAAAAACTAAATGTGATGTTTTGTGGGCCACCTGTTCCTTCTACTTAAGGGTTTCCTGGAAATCCTAATATACCTTTTCTTGCAGAAAGTTCACTGTGAATCCACCCTGATGCTAGGTGAGACAAGAAATGTTCTGGGGACATGAGGGCTCTGAATTTGCTGTCAGTATTATTCTCAGCAGTTCAGCTCCAGATCTAACTGGAGCCAGAGTACAGTTCCTCACTGTAGATGGGGAGAAATTCAACTCAACAGATATTTTCCTTGCCTAGAATACTAGGTTTCTACTAAATGAGGGCACAGGGGACAATTGAAAGGAAAACAAACTACTTTTAGATCAGCGTGGTGCAATTAACAGCCATCTTGTGTTCTTTTAAGTTTGTTGTTTTCTTTTGCTAAAACCAATTATAATCCAACACAAATTCTGAATTTGTAAACTGAAGTTGCTCTTGGCTTCTGACAAGCATTTGTTTCTCGTCCCTCTTGACCTTGTTTTCAGACTTCCTTCCTCATTAATATTTTTTTGACCTGTATGAAAAGCTGTCCATGTACAGATTGTCTTTCCATCTTAATTTCATCTGGCACTGCAGGCTTCTTGTGAAGTTATTGTTACAGGAGCTAATCTGCACCACAGACTGCCCTGTGTGCTCTGGGCAGCGGGGAGAGGGCAGCACTGCAGAAGGCTGTGTGGCCACTCCTGACACACTGCCCACAGGTACACCTGGGAGTGTGTGAGTTAGTTTAACTCTATCTCACCTAGACTTGGTGTCTAGAGCTTCCCATGGAGCAGCGCACGGTTATTAGGTTATTAAAATCTAACCTGAAGCTGTCAGAGCAAGTGCATGTACCAGTGTGTGGAATCTGCTTCTAAAGCCACACTGGCAATCGGTTTGCACCTGTAAATCAGCCAAGCCAGGTGTTTCCTCAGTGCATTCAACTTTTTCAGATTTCAAAGAGCCATCATAAGCTGCTGAGTCTTTGACTTATGAACAACCACATCCTCGTGGGCTGGAGGTGGAGCCCAACCCAGGACCCAACCCAGTGGATCTCAGCAGCATCACTGAAGGGCTGTGTCCCTGGTGGCAGACAGGTCCCGTGCCTGTGACCACCCGAATCTCTGGCTGGGATTGTGCTTCCTCAGCCTGGGCAGCAGAGAAGACAATTTGCACCAAATCTTGACTTTCTGTAGGCTGACTGCACTGCAGGTTGACTTGATGGAGCAGGAAAAGTCCACCTCTTGTGGAAATTTTTAACGCTCAGACATAATATATTGAAATTTAAAATGCATTCAAATTAGAGACTAGGTGTAACAGCGTTAGTGGCTTACCACAGCTGGAATTCAGTGCTAAGCAAGGAACCCAGTGCAGGCCAGCTTTAATTTGGATCAGATGGCATGCCAGAACATGTGCACTGAATCTGGAAGGGTTTCTGTGGGTATGGCAGGGGGTAGCCAGCACCCCAATAGCGGCACAGATCTGAGCAGCCAGCCCAGCTCTCCTCCATGAAACTGAGCACTGAATACATATACCATCCCACTAAAGGAGAGATTGATCTCAGCAGGACGGCCCAGTCAAATAATTGTGTGTCAATAAGCAGGGGGACTAAAATGTCTTCTCACTTTTCTGAAAGCCCCTGGGCCCTCCCAAAGCAGGACTGGCACAGGCTAGTGAGGCTGTGCAGGAAACAAGCTCTCAAGAGGCTCCTGGGGAAGGGCCTGCTTTCTCCAGCCCCAGAAAGATGCAGGTAGGCAGGTGCTGCCCCTTGGTGTCAGTGGCAGCTTCAGGGAGGTGCCTTGAGGCAGGGAACAGCAGGTCATGCATGACATGTAGGAGTTTGCACCAGCTGCTGTTTCACCATTCACCATGTCACAAATGGACAGTGTTGGGATGGGCCACAATTAGATTTCAAGGTTTTGGGCAAAGCAAAACATGCCAGGGCTTATGTTTCCTTCTGCTGCAGAAATGTAAAGTCAGCTTCAGTGGCTTTTTTCTCCATGTGGCTCACAGATAGTTTCATCATTGTTTCTCTGTGACTTTCATTGCTATGTGTGACTTTGGCAGAGGAACATCTACGTGGTGCACTGCCCAAAGCCGGTTCCCAGTCCCTCCCAGCACAGCTACCAAACACAAACTGTGCAGCAGCCCAGCAGGGGCTGTGCAGTGACCTGGGATCAAAGTTAGACACTACGCTTCTGGCCCCAGTGCCAAGTGATCTTGTTTTAACCTCAGAATGTCAAAATAATATGGAATAAAACACATGAGGAATGATCTCCCATTGCTCGTGGAGGGAAGGAGAGATTCCTTATTGCCTTCCTGCAGAGTCCTCTTAAGGCTGAGTCCTGCTGTGGGAAGGTGGAGAAGGAAAAGGCAGGATGGAAGAGGAAAAGCCAGGAGGAATCATACGGAGCGATGGTGATCTGCAAAAAGAAACACTGTTGCTGCTGGAATGCAATTGTAGAAGAAACATTTAGGAAGGGAATCACCCAGTCCCAGCTTATGAAAGGCTGTGTTGGCAGCAGCTGAGAGGATAACGATTTAGCTGGTGTTGACAAATATCCCACCTCCTTCCCTGCTGTTGTGGAAATAATGGCCTTTCAGACCATAGTGTCTGTATTCACACAGAAATTAGGTTCAAAACAGAAGATTTTGCATTTGCCAGTGCCCATCTGGTGGAGTCCAGCCCCTGAATTTCAGCGCAAATTCACAAATCCTTGTGGAAAGCCATGTTATCTGCTCGTCCTTGGGATGGGGATGAGGTAGTGCTGCAGTAGCTGAAGCCACAGTCCAGAAGAGCAACAAACACTCATCTGCAGGTTGGATATGTGAATATGGGAAGGTCACAATTCAGCTAAGACTTCAGTATGGAAACTGCTGTTAATAGAGACATTCCAGCAAGGTGAAAAGTCAGCCTTGGATCAGACTGCATGGATTTGGGGGTTGCTTTAATGTCATCCATCTATTCTCAGCCTGCTCTGTTTGGCCTGGGTTTTGCTTGATTTACAGGTAGAAGTTTTGGGAACTAAAGTGCTAGCTGTGAGTGTCATGACGTGCAGGTGGAAACTGAACCCTCAAGGTTATTAGGGGAAATTTATTCTTTTGTGATTTACTGTAAAAAGCTGTAGGAGCAGACAGCTTTTTAAACATAGGCCCGTTTACGGAGTCTTCCAGCCATGGCAGACAGCCTCCTACTCGACTCTGACAGTTCAGGTGTTCAATCTTCAGCTCCATCTCTGCATTTGTTCTTTCATTCAAAAGAAAAAAAATGTGATTTTGAGACTTTTTTGTTACAGCTTCTTTATCAGGCCAGTTAAGCAGAGAGTGAAATAATTTGTAAAGGATCACAGTGCCTCCTATTGTGCTCACTCTTCTGACAGAAGCTGTGGGACATACACACACCTCTGACAAGTTTTGAGCTCTTGCTAATTGATTGTACCTCATGGCCCAGCTGAAGTTAGCAACAAAATTATCATTTAGGCAATCCTTGTCTTCTCCTCAGAAATCTTAAGCAGTGCTACAACAGTAATGATGCACATACGCTGCGAAGGAGAAGGGTTTTAAAGTAGAGAGCAACTACTCATAAAAAACATTGAGTGAAAAATTATTCTGAACCCCCTAATAGTGCTTTGACCCAATTACTGAGCTTGGTTGGACAATCTGGCTTTATTGCTCTCTGTAGATTTTCTCAAGAGGCTAAGAACTACCCTGATACAGTGGCAGTAAAAGAAACTCATCTGACTAAATTTTATATAGTGCTCCACAAACTGGCCAAGTGCAGAAATATCAAGCCAAGAGCTACAAGTATGTGTGAAATGGGAAAACTCTGCCCACTGTCGCTACCCACAATGCAATAAAGCTCTCCCACTACCGGAGCTCTAGACTCTTATGCTTTATTAGCTAATTACAGACAAGAGATTAATTCAGCACTATTGATAACAGAGTGCTATCTCCACTTGATACTTGTCAAGAAAATATCACATCTGTCTTGGAAAGGAATTTCACCACCTCCACTTGGAATGGCAGAATTGTAAAATATCTCCACAGTAAATAAACATCTGAACCAGAACTAAACATCTTAGTTTCTTTTTTGCATTCTATGCTTGGTTTCTTTAGCTAGTTATGAGGACTCAATAATGTCCAGCAAATATTCTCATATTCTGCCTGTGAAATACCAAAAATATATTGTGGTTTTATTTATTAACTCAGGTGCTTTTCATCTGAGTTTTCATTTTTCACTAATGATTATAAGGAAGGTATTGATAAAACAGTAAGCAAAGAGTGTGTCTGACTGTCCAATATGTGACTACACGTTGGAGAAGAAAGAATAAAAATCGCTGAGGTTTCAGCAAACTGGCTTACTTTGAGTTCAATATCTCCTTTCCTTGTTTTGGGATTCCTGCTAGTACAACCAGAGTTGTGGTAGACTCACTGACACCGCCTTCTTGGTCTCAAGTATCCCCTGCATCTTCACCTTTATTCTGCTAAATAATACAGCCCATTGTCTGCAGTTCCCCTCAAGACATTTTAAGCAGTTCTTAGTGTCAGCTGTAATTCTGTCAGTAACTCAATCCAGGATGGGTTCTCACTGTTTAGTAATGCTCTTGAACTCTGTAGCTACTTGGAAGCAGTTGATAAATTAATGTAAACAACGCCCTTGGGATATTAGATGGTACCACTTTTTTTATTTTTTATCTGTAAACAAAATAAGACCCATTTCCACTGGGAATGCAACTGGCCTGGTAATGGGATCCCAGGCTGTGCTAGCTTCAAAGTCCGCATTTCTTTATCAAAAGAGAGACTGTCCTGAATATTAACATAATCAGGGCCCCACACTTGGAAAGAACAGCAGATGGGATAAAATATGAAAATAAAAATATGAGATGAGACATCTTCTTTTCTTGAGAGCCCAAGTGTGATGGTTGCAAGAAAATAAAGCATGTGCAAAGATAGCAGTACTTCTGTGTCAGCTGCTGAGCATTACTCCCCCTCCTCACTCAATTGCTGACAGATTAAATAGCTTGGATCAGCAGCTGCAGAAGAACTCTCTTGGCAGCTCCTGCTCCAAAAAATGAATTGCTTCTTCCTTGCTAGCCCTTGTCAGGCTGGCAAAGAAGGGGATGCATCTGAGGCAAGACTGGGGAGGTGCAGACCACTGGAAAATGGCATGAGCCTGGTGCTGCTCTGGCTTGTGACTGAGCTCTAACAGTTCAGGAGAGGCTGGGGTTGACAGGTAAGCATGGCAAGGAAATACAGTCCTGCCCTTACCTCATCTTTCCAATATTTAGCCTCTTCTCATACATTTGGTGACATCTGCCCCATTACAGTAGATATGTGGCTATAGACAAACTGCAGCTGCCTGGGTCACTGTGTTACGTAGCACAGCAATAACCCAGTGTCAAGGGGAAGGTAGCAGTCCTTTAGGATATATCTATATTCCCAGATATACCTATATTCCTTTAGGATATATCAATGCTGTTGCTGAAATCATACCTGTAGCCATAGCTCTGCTGGAAGACAACATATAACCCCTATGGAAAAGAGACATCTTCCTTTAACCTGAGCAAACCTATGTTTATGCTATTGGCTTTGGTAAGTTACTCTGGAACAGCACAGTTTTGTGTAGGAGCAGTATTTGGCCTGGTAGGCATAAATCCCTCTGGGTAGGAGGGCACTGGCTTCCATCAGCATGTCTTCAAGTGCTTTGCAATAATGAGAACAAGACTAGGTACGTTTCTCCAGTCTTGTACCACCTGAATAATACATACGATTTTTTTTTTTTTTTTGAGGGTGGAATGTGTGTGCTTTTGCAGAGTCTGACACCCTAGGATGCTTTGTGTGGGCATTCCGTCTGTCTTCCTGACAGAGGCTCACAAATTTTGACTCAGTCTAATCCCTCTGTTTGCCCTCAGTGCAAAAGAAAAGGGGGGGAGCTGTAACTTGCACACAAATGCTTATCTAAAATATCTTCTTTCTGTTTTAAATTTATTCTGCAGATTATCAGTGGGACACCTGGAACTACCATCTGAAATGGACAGGCAGGTTCCTCAAAATAATTCTTCTGTTTTCAGCATACAGAAATCTGTTCCATGGCAAGGAGGGAAGAATTTGGAGGGATATAGCTGGCAGGATGTTTTTATAGGATGTTTTATCTTTGGCAAAAAGTACTTGTGTTGGGGCGAGTAATGCCATGAAACCTCTCCCCTGCATCCCATTTCTCAAATGCTGGAGAACCCGATATCTCAGCATGCTCAGCACAGTGTGCACACACCTACTGAAGGCAGATTAGAAAGATTTTTTATAACTTCCTGAGATATTGCTCTCCCTTTCAGTAAGTTTTTACTTGTGCCTTGGATGGAATTTTTAGGGGTTTTCAAGGTTCTTGAGACTGTTAATAATAGTGCTCAGGGCCTCAGGGAGTGAGCAAGATGGTCTAACAGGTTGTTTCCATCTCTTATTTCTGTGTCTCTTTGATTTAAGGATTTTCTGCATTTATTGGCTGTTGCTTCTCTTGGCCACTTTATGCACTGTGTGGTGATTTTACCAATCATAGGGAATGGCGGAGGCTACTTGAACCCCCCCGTTGCCATAGAAACACAATAGCATCTAGCTGGCTCTAACCTCACTCTCCCATACCAGCCCCCATGGGAAGCAGAAATTCTGGCCTTAAAATTTAATCAATTTGATGCTAAGTTTTAGAAGCTATTTTCTTTTTGTTGCCTGGGTCTCTTGATGGATGTTTTCATGCAGATTTAATTACTTACACTACTAATACTTTATTAAAATTACAGCAACTAATTATTAGCACAAGTAACACTGTATTTTCCAGAGCCATCATAAGTCCTATTGTTTGTGTGCTCTAAAGACTAACAGCATTTGTGTTTCAGTCAGCTACTGATGCAGCCACAGAGGGAAACTTCCGGCATAACAGGAGAGATGTAAACCCAGAGAGACTGGGAGAGATGTTTGGGGGTGTGTAAGGCTGGTGTGTCCTGCACTGGTCTGTGTCCCCCGGCCAGTCCCTGCCACAGCACTGCTGGTCCTCTGACACTGGATCGTGTTTCTGTGTCTGCAGTCGTAGGCACTTCCCAGTCCCCTGCAAACCCTGTTGAGTGCACAGTGCTGTGACCTCACATTTGGAGATATCTCACTCAAAACTGATTTTCCTCTTTTATTGATGGTTTTCAGATTTCTGTACCTTTTATGGGAAAGTGCTGGCTATCCCACAGGCTGCAGCTTGACATGGGCCCAGTGTGAGTCTCCTGAGATGATTCCACGATCATTTTAGCCTCTAGAATTCTGTTGCTTTCTCCTCTTACTCCCATTTAAGCATGACAATATCTTCAAGTGTCAAGGGTAGGAAAGCACCTTTGTAGCACGAGTTCTGGGGCATGCTGTTCCTGTGGTGCTTGTCTCAGGTAGCATGACTTTGTCTTTGGGTGCATAGAGAACAATTATTTCGGGTAATCTTTAATAATTTGCAGCTTCCAGGAGTCCCTGGGAAGTAGAACTTTTTGTTGTATTCAGTCGATGTGAGTTGTGACCTTGGGTCAGTTTACTGTCATTGCACATCCTAATGAGCACATACTCTAGCATCAAAGGGCAAGGCTGGAGCTGGGATACTTCAAACAGGGTGGAAAGAAACCATACAACTATTGTTTTAAATTGCCATTACTGATTAAAAAGGGAGCAAAGGTTTCTGCTGAGTGAGTTCTGCATCATAAAGACTGAGCAGAATCAGACCCATGGCAGTGTGCTAGGAAAGACAAGTTAGGGGAATCACCTGTTTCTCCCAGTTGCTCTTCTCCAGTGACTGCTGCTGCTAGAGGAGGCTGGAGAAGAAAAAAAATTATAGAGTATTTGCAATATGAATAGCTTCTGGCAAGCAAATCCTGTTTCTCTGCTTGCTTGGAGATGGCACCAGACCTTACAACCCATTTCTTGTCCTGGTGTATGGGAATAGGAAGTCTTTAAGAATTTTACCTAGGAGTTGGCTTTTACAGAATTTCCTTAAACTCCCCGTGAGAACAGCGGCAAACTTACCTCTAGTAAAATACAGGAATTCTGTGAGGAATAGCCCTCTAAGAGTGGTTTATACCGCAAAAGTTTTGTCTTGCCAGGATTGGATTAGGAAATTACAGATGCGCCTGTAGGACCCTTGTTTCCTGTGCTCCCATGATTAGATCAGGCTGTAACCTTTCAAAAAACGTAACTGGTGTGTGTCTCTAAAACTTTAGGAGACAACCTTAGAGTATACATGGAATATAACAGGCTGTGCACATGGACAGGGACAGCTGCCTGTGTTTGTCTGAAGGGATAACTTTGACACTGTAAGAACTCCTGGCCTATTTCCAATGGGTGTTTACTTCAAGACCAGGAGTTCCCAGAGGTTGCCTGTGCCTCTGGGATGGAGCTGTGCACAGCCAGTGAGGACAGCAATGATGGCTGGGACAAGATCAGAAGCCAGCTGATCATGCTGCTGGGATTGCTGGGAACACGCTGCTGTGTCTGGGAATTGCCCAGATTCCCAGGGTCCCACCATGACACATCAGTACTGAGCTTTGCTGATAGTCTCATTTCTGTAACAGAAATTTACATGTTTTTCTTTTGTAAAACAGCAAAAGCATTGATGTCCTTGGTGTTGTTAAACTGAGTTTGCCCCTGTAAAATCCGTATGCTGTTCTGGAGCTGGCAGTTCATTTTCCCACTCTATACTTTTATGTTTCTTGGAGAGCTCCTGTAACTTTACTCTTCCCTTCTCTCTCCTGGCTGACGTGTTTCTGATCTGTACCAGCCCATATAAAAGCCTAGAGAGGAGAAACACTTTCTGCTCTCTTTCCATAAACTGGTAAACCTCTTCCTGAGCCTTCACAACCCTTTGGAAGCACACAAAGTACATTTCATAATTTCCAGGTACAGTGCATGAAAATTCTGCTAAGTAAACACTATAAAGTAGGTTTTGAGAAAATATTAGTCACCATTATGCAATTCTAAAACCAAAACCACAAAGAGAGTGCCAGTATATTTTGTTTTATTGGTTGTGACTGCAAATACTATGCACACAAAGGAAACCTTTGAAAACCAACCAGCCTATGTTTGTATGCATATTGCTCTTACAAGGCAATTTGTCTAGTAATCTCAGTGTTAATTTTTTTCATCTGGTACACACTGCTGATACACCAGACAGTTTTCTGTAACGCATCTGAAAAATTCCATGCAGAGATTTTTTTTAACTTAGCTTATTCCTAATTTTCTAAAAATAAATTTCCTTGCTTTTCTTTTTTGTCTTTGCTATTAAATGTAGTGAAGACAATATTTTCATACAGTGTCTTTTAACTTCAAAGTTTTCAAAGTAAATAGAAGCAATGTGCACTCTATTAGAAAAAAAATGTACAAAGTACCTAAATCCTAATTTTTCAGGCCTGCCAGAGCTGCATCTGTTTAAACATGTTACTTATATGCATGTGTACAGTACAGGAAGCTGGACTGCTTTCCAGAACTGCCTGGAGTTGTATCTTTTTTATTCTTCTCTTTCTCAAAACAATTTTAAATCTACAAAAAAGGTCAGGGGAGGTCATGATTCCTGACCCAAAGCTGAACTGAGCTTGCCTATACCGTCTGTTTGATGATCCGACCAGGGTCACTGAACTGGGGGTTATTACTGGCTCCCTGTGTCTATGAGGCACAGCCTATCCCAAACAATTTTTAAATTACCACTGGCATGAGACTGTCAGGAAGGATAGTAGCTGGGAATGTCTAGACACTGCCGCCAAGACAAGCTCCCCTATAGCGGAGCCACTGTGTGCCGAGGGGGTCAGGAAGAGGGGCCGGGAAGCTGCCCCGGAGCCCCGGGCTGAAAGACAAAACTCCCATCACGTGCCCTGCAATTTGCTCCAGGGGTTTAGCCAAAGAATTTAAGATAAGGAAATCTATAGGCATTACAACTGGGAGAATTTTTAACTGCTTTATTGCTTTCCATAGATTCTAAAGCCAGTTGTCTGCTTTTATGAGCTCTTTAAATCACACATCGGGTTTCTCTTGGCTTCAGTCACACTAAACTGTCTCTGAATTTATACTGGTTCTTCTTGACTTTATTCTTTAGAAATTAGCATTGAGGTATGACTTTAAGGTTGTATCAATGAATTCTCAGCCTTCTGCAAATCTACAGCACCTTCCAGTGCTGGTCAACAGTTCTTTATGGTGTGTAAGGCATAGACAAGGCCACAGGGGTCTTTAAATAGTGTCTTTTTCTGATTTATCACTCTGCTTAAGCAGAACTGCAAGGGAGAAGTGAGATTAAATACATCTACTCTTTCCAGCTCAATTCACTGCATTTTTTAGGAAATTTCATTCAGAATGTGCTGACAAATTATTGAATAATGATATATCAAAATTTATTAGTATAATCATTCACTCTTTAATAAACACACTATTATTTACAATAACAACACAGTCGTTTTGAACTTTATACTTAAGGATATTTTTAATGGAAAAGTGCCCTGATCAGTCAGGTTAGATTGGTGGTGGGCACGGCAGTGCTGTAGCCCCAGCCACTCGCTGGGCATTGTGCTGGCACTGTGTAGGCACCAGACTGGCAGAGAGGAGCAGACTGGCAGAGAGTCGGGCGTGCCTGGGGTTTGGGAGGGGGCACCCCCTGCTTTGCATCCTGATGGCTGAACATAAAAGCATCTCACAAAATCCCGAGTGTTTCTCTGAAGACAGCTGAGTGGTGATTATTTCCCCAAGGAAAAGCAAAGCTGTATGAAAACTGGAGCGCTTTCCCTTATGTCCCTTGTTCAGATCCACCATTCTCCAAAGGGGCAGCTTTCCTGCTTTTCCCCTTGGCCACACTGTCACGCTGTTTCACAGTATCTTTGGGCTAATCTAAGTGTCAGTGGGAAAAATTTCCGTAAGCCCACACTCCCCTCCTGTTTGTACCGTGAGAGGTGTGACGTGTCACACAGCAGACCTCCAGCTCCTGAGTCCCTCAGGCCATTGCTAAGCACATGGCAGGCTGGCACAGCCAGGACACCAGTTTGGTCACAGCAGAGCAGGACCTTTGGTCAGTACACCCGACCTGTCGGAGCTCACTCACTCGCTGCTTGCTCTCTCACTGAGCAGGAAACAGGCTCGTACAGTCAAACCTAAATTTGCAGCATAAATTAATTTACATTTCAGTTGTTAATTTTTATGCAATTTAATAACAAAAGGAAAAAAACCCTAAAGAGATGATACTACACTTGCTATATATAAACTCTTCTAAAAGTCAGTGGCATTGGGGAAATAGTCCTTACCTTGGTCCCAGCAGAATCTTTCAGTGAAGCTATTATTGTACCTGTGCCTCAGCCTCAGACTGAGGGCTGCAGATGGACTTAGGGAAAGAAAGGAAAGATTCCTGCACTGCAGCCACTGGGGCACACTGCTGGGAGGCGGATTACAGGTGCTAAGCTTGTCGTAACCCTCAGAGGTCACAGGGAAACCTCTGCTTTTGAGGCTGCATCTCTACAGACAGGGCTGAGATGCAGCTGAGATGCGAATGCTCTTACTGGCTCTCCCTGCTGTTGTCTGTGCTTGGGGCAGCACCAGCCCAAGGAATGCAGCCTACTCAGCCTGCTGATGTCCTGGGTAAGGAGAGTTGACACACTAAGTTTGAGGACAAATTTTGCCTCTTCCTTTTGTTAAACTACTTTGGAAAATTAATGCACATGAAGTAATGCACTTTGCATTCCCCAAGAGGAGGAAGACCCTTCTAAGGACACTTTTTTTTTTTCTTTTTTCGTGTTTCTCCATTAGCTTATTCCATTTTCTAGATGCCTGTTAGCTGACTAGGAAAAAAATGCCCTTGTGCCTTCAAGTGGGAGTTAATCAAAAACAGTTGAGGCAAGTTATTTTTCACTAGCTGCCTTCAGGAGCTGGCCTTCATCTGCTGGGATTTCCAGCCCAGGTAGGACTACAGGTTAGTGCACCTTGCATCACTTTTTCTTACATCCTGTAATAATTGTGTAAAACAACAATTCTTCTGAAGTTGGATCTGCCTGTTAATAATCTTATTTTAAACTGAGCCTCTTTCTCACGAGCTCATATACAGTTTTGTGGGGCAACAGATCCTGTTTCTGAGGATGCAAGAAAAATCAGTCTGCTCTCCTTAAGGCAAATGCTTGCAAAGAAATGTATTGCTCATCTATGACCTGCCTATTACTGCTTCAATCTGTTAAGCTTGGGATGCAAGTGCATGTGCAAATAAGGAGTCTTGTGACTGCCTTCCCTGCCCATCCCAGCAGCTCCTCTCTGGTGCCTCTGATCTGTGCTGGCCCAGGTGTATTGGCAGCTCACACAGCTCACCCGGTGCCATCCCAGGCAGTCCTGAACTGCATGGATAACAAGTAACAAACTATAGCTGGACAAATTGGCCCCAAATGCTTTTAGAGACTGAGGGGTGAGCCACTGAGTATGGGAAGGGGCAGGATTTAACTTGTGCTGATGTAGAGGAAAATTCAGTGAGCAAAGCTGCTCAGAATGAAGTGGGACAAGAGCCCAGCCAAGAACAAAGATTCTCCTGGGGCATTACCTGTGAGTGATAAGAGTTATGTAATCTGGGACAGTACTAGTTTTTCCAGAAATCAGTCAGTGAAATATCCCAGTATCTCTGGACTTTGTTCACGGTATCATTGTGGCTCTCTTTACCCCTTGTGCTTCTTGCAACTATCTGCTATAGACCTTCCTAGCTCTGAAGTATTTTAAAAAATGTTTTAAAGAAAAATTGGTAGCACTTCTCAAGTAAAAAAAATTGATATAAATAGTTCAAACAATTTATCTCCCCGTGTACGTTGGGGTTAGAGAAGCCCAAGAAATAAAATGATTGCTGTTACACTCATGATTTTCACGCAGTTGATGAACACAGGAGAAGGCACAGCCCCCCTCCCGGGGACCCCCCAGCAGCTGTTCTCTGGGGCCGGGATGGGGCTGAGCTGTGGGACCACGTGAAGCCGCCCCAGCCACAGGAACAGGAGCCAGCGCTGGTCCTGCTCGAGTTGGTCATTTTTGTTTACCTATGGCAAACAGCTCAAAACTCAAGAGTCAGTCAAATTCTTTGTGAAGCTAAGTTAAAGTTCATGTCAGTTTTCTTCATTTACAAAGCGCCCTGTCTCTGCGCAGTAGGTGATACAAAGACACTTGTGATGATCCATCCTGGAGCCCTGCCCTGCCTGGGAAGCAGTGGCATTGACTTTCTGCCTTTCTTGCTGGCTCTTGCAGCCTCTTGGGTTTTTTTGGTTTTTATCTCCCTGGTTCTCCACACTCTTGTTTATACAGAGGTTTCCTGTGTCTCTGCGTGCATGAATAATATACTTGATGGGATGTATGTGTGCATGCTCTCTCTCCTCAGAGGTGCTGTCTTGCCCTGATTTGTGTCATCTCCTGGGCAAATATTTCAGGGTTATGTACAGTTTAGAAATTCATTTTGGAAGCTTCAAAATTATTGTAGCAAGTAGTGGAAATACAACAAGCAGAGAAAAAGAGAATTTCTCTATAGATTTCTCAGTCATGGGAGCACCATAGTTTTAGTGATGCAATAATATTCCACAAGAAGCAGAAAGTTGCAGGTTTAGTGTTAACAGGATTTTGAAAATAAAAAGAAACCCTTATAAGGAACCCACAGAATAAAATTATTCAATTGGGTAAGAATTATTTTCTTTTAAAATATAAATCTGGAAGGATTTTCAAAATTATGTCTTATATTTTGTGCATAAAGTCACTTGTGTGCCTAGCTACAGGGTAAGCCCTTAAATTAGAAAAAAATTGTTTTACGCAGTCTGAAAATGTTTAGTGAAAAATATTAAAAAATAAACACACTTTGTTTGTGCCAAATTGTCCCAGTCTAAGCCAATTGATTCTAAGCTGCACCATTTTATCTATTGCTTTCATGTTTTTCTTCTAATTTTCCGATGTGTTGATTACTATAAGCTCACAGCAAACCCCAGCTGGATGTGAGCACGTGCATAACATGTCCCTTTACATGGGCTGCAAAATAAATAAATTTTTTTGACTAATCATATCAACTGCAAAGCATTTTCAGTGCAGTGATCATTCAAAAATAGGGTCTTTTCATATAAGCAGAGTACTGTACCTTACCGTCTGCCATAGTGTCATTTCACACAATTTTGTAGGACTTCTGTATTCTGCTTTTGACCTTTTAAGGCATTTCAGTGTACGATGATAGTTACCTTTTATGAAAAGAAAAGCTCCAAATAACTGATTTTCATTCTTGAAATCGTTAGAGCAATTTCTGTTATGATACAGATCATTAAGAAAGGCCAGCAGTTACAAACCTGGTACAAATACTCTGTACTGAGTGTGATTTAAGGAACGTAAGTTTATTAATAGCATGTTTAATAGAAAGAGCCCCTGGATTCTTCCTGAGCACGACTATCAAATCTATAGGTACTTAGGATGATAACATAAGACATGGTTCCAAGTGTAATACACATTTCAAAAGAATTACTGACCTTCATAGTAAGCTGCACTTGTTTTTAAGTTTAACTTGTATGATACATTTCAAAACAAGAATGTGAAAAGAATCTTAGATCACATGCGGACTAAATGCTTTGAAATAAGAAAATTCCCCTAAATTCTGAGGGATGGCAAGCATCAGACTCTCGCCCTCTTAACCCCCTCCAAACCTTGATGATAGAGACTGATTTTGGCATGTAACAAGAATGTAACTGGGAAAAATAATTCAAAAAGCCCACAAAACTGGATGTGCAATTTTGACACAGAGTTGTTCAAGAGCAAGAATTCTTTATATAACATCAGGGCAGTAGATCAAGGGATTTTGTCACAGTTCTTTGTCATGCTGATACTCCAAACAGGAGCACCCACACTGCCTGGTACAGAAAAAATATTTTTAAAAAAGATTTATTTCTTTTAACTTTCCACCACAAATAAGCTGTGATTGTGGATTTCTACCCGTAAAACTCATCCTAAACGACACTGCATTTGTTGGAGAATATTTTAATCCCCGAGAAGATGAATTTGACTAAATTTGTGTTTTCTAAATTATGATACAAACCAAAAACATTTGGAGAAGATCAATGGCACTTAAAACGAGAAATGAAGGAACAAAGCATGATACTCTTCCCTTTAAAACAGAATTTTTCTCTTTTTGCTCATCTCTTTAGGATACATTCAAATGTAATTTGAATTACAGTAGTTTCTGTGGAGGATTACTTCCCATTAGCTAATAAAGAGTAAACTGCAGCAAATAAAATATTTTTTAACTTTTATCTCTTATCAATGCTGTAGTTTAGCAGATAAATTGGCATTCTGATTAGGGAGTTTTCAGAGCATTGAGTTTCTAAATCTCAGCATACTAACACATCTAAATAGCATATTTAGTTTAAAAAAAATAAAATGAATCTCATATATTAATTTATTGGGGTGGTGGAGCAACAATAATAATACAGACACAGTTTCAGCCCTAAAGACTTTTGCAGCTTTGATTTTCATTAGGCTTTTGAATCCCAAACAAGGTATGTAAAGGATCTATTTTGTCTCAGTGTTCAACCAGAATTTAATATTTATTCTTACTGAATCAGATTCTTCAAAGTCTGTAATAAGCCAATTCTTTGTTGTTAATTTTAACATGAGTGAACTTAATTTTTCAGTGTGCAAAGGAGCTTAGGATAAGTAGTTTTGAAGTTAAATAGAAAACCCAGGGAGCAATATTTATGAAGCAATGTGGCCAAATGCATTTAAAATGCAGAATATTTGTGACTTTGCTAGCCAGTAAATCCTTTTCTATTCTCTGCTTAGCTACAGCAGCTGGTGATTTTTCAGTTTCCAGGTACAGTATCAGCAGCGTAGCCTTTCTTTTGTGACAAAGGAATATAAGTTGCCTTGGAGATTTTTAATTAACTCTTCTCCTGTAGCTCTGCCTGCTTATCATTTCAGCAGTTATTTAAGCTTCATATCAGATTTTGGATATTGCTCTTCAGAAATGTCTTCTTAATCTACACAAATTAGCATTTCAGCAAAACAACGTTTCCATAATGGACCATTCATTACACTTTTTTTAAAGGTGTAGTTAGTATTTACACCCATTAATTCAGCCTTGAAAAACAGATGAATCCTACAGAGGGGAACGTGTGGATTCTGCAACTAAAAGAAACTATTCTGCACAAAAGAAGTGATGGTGATTACTTTCCTAACCTTAATCAGACTAAGATACTTCTTAATTATTTCTTATGATTCGTTCTTATAAATAAATAAAGGTGAATAGAATATTTTTGGATAACCTGGGATTCCTCAGACTAATTTGTTATTTCATGCAGTATTATTCATTTAACAAACTAATTTACCTTGCAAAATGTCCCTGGCTTGCTCACTGCCATTTGGAAAGGTCTCAACCAAGTGAGTGGAGATATATATATATTTCTATGTGTGACAATAAAAGAGAATAAAGTTGGAAGAGGCAGAAAGGTGCTTATGACAGTCACATCCCCTGATGTCACAAATTTTTTCTCTATACTGCTCTTTTAAAATGTCTGGAATTTACTGTCATTGTTGTTGTTAATGCCATTCCGCTAGCAGCTGGGCTTTAGGGGCTTTTTTTTTTCCAGACGAATTATAAATGTCATAAATGCTTCCAAGAATACAGAATCGGAAGCCTTTTCTACCCTGAAAATTGAGGTAGGAGTTTGAGCAAATATGATTTACAGACACGGGGTTAAGGCTATAAGCTAGAGGGAGCTCCACCACAACGAAATGCAAAGGTTCAGTTTCATTTATCAATGTGCTTCCCCGGCTTTGTCTGCTCGTGAACATAAAAGACCCGGTTTTATTGCAGATATTATCTACACCATTCTATGATATGAATGTTATTGTCTAAACTGTTGCTGAGACATAAAACAGCTGAAACCCTCTACCAACACCATATTTATGCCAAACCTTTTGATAAATATACAGGTCTTTTTGTTCACCTTCGCTGTCTTTGTCTTCATCTTACCACTCAGCCATTTTTAATGAAAATCCATCCTCTATAAATCCCGAGCACAGAAATGCACCAAGAGCCAATCTTGTAGCCATAATTGTGCAAGATAATGTCCAGCAGCTGGACACGAATTCTGGGCCAGCCCCAAGCCCTGGGTCTGCAGATAAAAATATTTCCCCAGTTCAGTTATTTCATAGTACTCTTTCCAAATCTACACCACAAATTCATCCCAGTGACAACCTGGTTTATTCCACAACTGGGACTAAAGAGGGATCAGTGAAGGGAGGTTGGAGTGACCTGCTTTGAAAGGATGTCATTATTATAACTGGAACATTAATAGTCTTTAATAATTGCTTCTACTGGGTATCTCAGAGACAGAGTGATCTATTCACAGCTCCAATAATTCTCTGGGAATCCTGTTACCCCTTCTGTAGCATTGGCTAAAGGACAGTGTTTATCTATTATTATTTTTAGATGCCTTTTCAGTGTAAGAATAATTTTTAGTTAATTTGCATCCCTGCCTTGCCTTTGTGCACTGAAATTCTGGAGCCTACATTTGAGGTTCTTCTTTCTTACCTCTTGATCCTTGATCTCAGCAGATGATATTGCACTGGTCATAGAGATAATAAGAAAGAACCTAATATCTTCTTATTGATTTTTGTTAATAAAATGCCACTTCAGAGAGAAAGCAACAGCTGAAACCATGAAGGCTGAGTCATGGCTGTGTTAATGAACTTTATTTTTGTCTATATTTGGTGCCTAATTCGTGGTGAATAAATTATTAAGTAAATATGTCCTCTTTCCTGTTTGTAGAATACCCACAAGCAAACTATGACCTTACTCCACTTTTTAGAAACAATATTATTGTTTTCTTCTATCGACTTTAAAAATTTTCAAACATAATTGACCAACTCAAAAACTTTCAATGTAATTGGTCAAGTCTCTTCTACTTCAGCACAACTGACTGCATCTGTAGGGCCTGGTGTTCTGATAACAGAGAACAGATATCAGCTTTCCAAGCAACCTTCCCACTAATGTTCTCCCAGAAAAAATTTAAAATGGGTTTTCCAAATATGCTGCAAAGAATACTTCAACATTTGCTGTGTAACAGCATTCCTGAGCATAAAACCTGGTAGGCTTGACCTCACTCATGGGAAAAGGCCAGAACAAGGCTTAGAACTGGGTCTGGGGTTGGTCATCCGAGACTCAGGAGGAGGGATTTGAACCTTTGTTTCCACCAAGACTGAGAGCTTTGCGTTCACACAGCTCATGAGTTCCTTGAAGCTAGGAACCAAGTAACCGCAACCTTAAAACAACATGTAGGTATTAATCTTACATATGAGATATTTTCTACATTTAATGTTTCTTTTCTAACTTCTGAAGAGGTTTTTTTTTTTTGAATGAGACAAACAGAATGTTTTTTTATCCCACATTTATGGGAGAAATGGACTTATTTCTGCTCCTTTTATAGCTTATGGTGCATTTACTGAGTTATTCATATATTTGTGCAGCATTTTTTATGTCTCTGTACTTTAAAAAAGAAGTCTGAGTGTTCTGCTCACAGATGAGCCTTCCAGGATGCTGAGAGGGGCAGCTCTGCTTCTGGTCCAGGGGAGGGAATAGAAGGTTTAGCAGACATGTTGGCAGCTCAGGACCCAGTTTTAGGGCTGTCTGCATACGGGCTAGACCTTACCTCATGGAGCTTTAGGGAGAGTTGTCTGCTTCATTGGACTCTGGAGTGGACCCTGGGTGAATGGCAGATCAGCCTCAATAGGTATGCCAGAAATGTTTATCACTATGAGAACTCTACCTGCAGAGCTGGCATTAACTTGCAGGTCAGGATGTTTGTTTCCAGCAAAACGCCTCAATTTACTTCTTAAAGGATTTTAATTTCTGTAACACAAAACAAAAATACTTAACAATCTGTAAATATCCTCAGGCATCACGCAAGAAAAAGGACCTCTTCCGAAAAGGACGTTTTTTTCTTTCCCTTTCTCAACCTGGAATAAACTTTCCAGTGCAGATATTCTAAGAAAAATATGTTTTGGTCAGAAATGGCAAAACAAAACTGGTGCTTTCCTGACAAGTCTGAGCTGCCAGCAGAAATGTTTACCAATATCTGTCTTTAGACTATGCAATCATTCTCCTGTATTTCCTTAAAAATATAATAAAAAGGCAGAATGGGATTTCTCATCTCTGAGCTCCTGGTATCACTAAAGCTTTTTTTCTGAGAAGTTCTCTCTTGAAAAGCTTTTTTGCTTAATTTGCTATTTAATATTAAATAATGCAATATTAACAAGTTCTTAGTGGTCTTATGGACAAATATGCAAGCAGCAATTCTTGGACTTGCTCCAAAGCCCAGCTGCCAGCCATCACCCCTGTGTCACAGCAGTGAGGGGCTGGGGGAGTGATATGGTCAGAAAGGATTTCCAAATGGTAATTTTACAGGCAGCTGTTTGCCAATCCTCAGTTTACTTTCTGAGTTTGCTGAAAAGTCCTGCTCAACATCTTTTTGAAGATTTTAACCAGTGTTTGCTTCTTTGCCATATGGGATCACCCTCGGACGCAGCCATGGGATGCAGCCCCAGTGCAGGTTCTGCTGCACCGCACTGCACAGGTTGCCATAGTGACAGACAGGAGAGACGTTACTTCAGAAATGTTGCTTTATTGCAGCTAAAGTGTATTTTGAAACAGGATCACATTTCAAGTCACTCCCTGTGTTTCATATAGGAACAAGCAGAATTATTGGCTTCTACAAATAAGAATTAGTTTGAACCTGCCCATTCCCCAGCAGACGCTCAGCAGACGTCACGATGTGCTGCATGTGCTTTCCATTCCTTTTGGGTAAAAGAGGCCAGAACACCCCTCCTCTCTCTCTCAGTCTATGCACAAACACACTTTGCCTCTCTGCTGCCTTCAGAACTGCCCCTGCTTCCAAACAGGCCCACAAATACCTTGTCACAGCTGGCTCTGATGTGCTGTGTCTTTTTTTAATAGAGTATCTTACTTCGGATTCCATCGATTTTGTTCACATTAATGCAGGAGAGACATCAGGGGAGACTTCTGAAGGATTCCTGACTGTGTTATGTGTGACAAATGAACCAAATAAGGGGCATTCTGCGAGCACAGCACTGCCTGGGCAGCCTGGGCTGAGATGTCAGATCTGAGATGGCCTTCCCCACAGGAACACCAAGCCCATGGAGATTCAAGCTGCAAAATTCATCAGCCATCCTCTCCCCTGCAACGCCACCTCCATCCCACAGCTGGGGCAGGCCCAGAGCTATCAGCATCCCCCTTCTCCACTGATTAAACCCTCCCCAGCATTTTCCCTAATAAACAGGATGAAAGGGTGTGTTGGTGAGGGGAGGAGCTCGGGCACAGTTTAGAAACAGGTGAGTTGGCAGTTTGCAGGAGGAATGTTCAGCCCTGAGAGCCCTCCAGCCATAGGGCTCTCCTTCCCACAAACAGGGATAATGGGCTGCTGGAGCCTTGGTAGGAGCATGGCTGGCACCAGGACAGTGCCAACTGAATTCTTAACATAGGAGTAATGTAGGACAGAAAGATCTTACTGCTTTTTGAAATAGAGTTTTGATCTATGCCTTGGATTTTATAGCTTGTTTTTTTACATCCTTTCCTTTCTATTTCCGTAACGTATAGACAAGAATTATTTTTTCTGCAGTAGATAGCTACAAAGGTCAGAGACATGATTCAAATCCTGTGCTCTTGTGCATCTACTTATAGTTATGTTGGTATCATATACTAATAGTATAGTCACAAAGGCAAATGTTGATTTCAAGCCTGTCCAGCACATTCCTTCCAAAACACAAAGCCCAAGTCATATTTCTTCGTAAGAGAATAAATAACGTACTGTTCCACCAGCTCCTTCCTTCCTGGCTCTGTGACCCTTCGTTCCCTGGGCTGGGAACTATTAGGAAGATTAGACTTCTTATTTTACTTCTTGCTCATTCTTTGTCTTTCTGCCTAAGCAGACATAACTCTATTTCCATTTATTTTGCACAGATCTCAACTACCAAGACAATAACAAGCACAGGCATTGGATGAATTCTTGTCTTGCTTAACTTTATTTTCCTGTCCATCAGTCAGCAACTGGAAAAAGAAGTGGATTAAAGTGTAATGCTCCAGGTTTGTTATGATGCTAAAGAACAGTAAAAATAATTAATATGGGGAAAGCATCCCTATTTTCTCATCTGGAAAAAATTGAGTCCCTCTTCTTTTGAAACTTCAAAAATAAGAGTAGACCCCTGGCACAGAGAACTGAACACCTCAGCTTCAGTTTGCCACAGGCACAGTGGTCACAATGAGATGTGCCTATCAGTGAAAACCTTTCGGTCCTCTGAAGGGGATCCATGATTTGAACCACTCTGTGATTGAGGAGGACACAGAACCAATGAGCAGGGTCTGCTGCAGCTTGCAACTAAGCCTGTGGAAGAAAATCTGTGTCAGAAGGAGTTACAGCATTGGCCTGCCACAGAGAGTCAAGGGTTTGGCACCAGGAGAGGTGAGCCCAGCTGAGGATCTAACTACTGAGCTTGATTTAAGCCGTGCCCTGTCTTTTCTCAGGTGCGGGAAATGGGCTGAAAGGAGACAAAATGTGACAGACTTTGTCTGGCTATTTTGTACACCCTCATGCAAACACTGTCTTTTCTTTCCTTATATTCCTGCATGAAACCACACACTTGTGGTTTGCTTTGTAATTAGTTTTGGTGCTGAGAGAAGACAAGAGAACTTCTTGTTAGATGGATTAAAGGGATCTGCGCTCTACACCACTTGAGTGACAAGAACCATGTCAGACCAGTCTGCTGTCAAGTGAAAAAAAGTGACAGCACAGTCTGAGCGAGACGAGTTCTCCCACTTAGCGAGTGGCAAGAGGCAGGCACGAACTAGCCCTGTCAGAGAGCAGCCACAGGTGACTGGGTCAGAACAACTGGGACACAGATGAAAACATACAGCGTGATTCCTCCTTAACTTAGCTGAAGCTCTCCTGCTGAGACTTGTGTCTTCCTACCAGGGGAACTAGAAAACGCCTTCAGGTCAAGGAGTGGGAAGGGGAGGAGCCTGGAACCAGCTCTGCACAAGTATTTCCTAGGTTGCAGCCATCACTTTATAGCAGTGGTTACATGCAGTGTGCAATAACGATAAGTCTTGTTGAGTAAAAGAGGATGGAAAATAAACCAGAGCTCTCTGCGCCTGTGACACAGTGTCAGCGGGGCTGAAATCCAGCCTTTGAGTCAGCTGAAGCCAGATTACGAGTCAGGGCAGTGAGGGAGAGATTCCCTTTTTGTTTCGGTTCCCAAGAGCTCTGCTAACATCGAAGGTCAGTGCAGCGGCTGGCACAGGGGTGCTGTGGAGAGGCTTGTGCTTCTCAGTTCCTCTCGAGTCCCCGTGACTGGACAGCTCACTCATGGTCCTCCTGCTGATTGCATTAGGATTACTGGCCAAAGTAGTTCGTTCTCATCTTCACAGGCTCGAAAATCATGCCAGAAATATCACAAATATTCAAGATCCAAATCCTTCAGGTGCTGTAGAAGTAAGCTACTAGGGAATGAATGCTGCAAATTTGGATTCATAGAATAACTCCATGCTGGGAAAAAAAAAACTTCCTCTCCTCTGAACTTCTACCTTAGTACTGAATTCTGAAATTCTGAAACCTACAAACAAATTAAATCTGCCTTTTCTGCCTCTAACCTGTATAAACCCATAATTTAATGCAAATTCCACCAAGCATGACAATCAGTACCTTGAAATTATATGGCAGAAAACAGCCCATGAAGTTTGTTTAACAGTTGCCAAGGGATTGGAAAAGGGACGCTGCATCTCTCACCCCTGAACTCGTTTGTGCAAAGCAGATGCCCACAGCAGAGCGTCGTTTCCTTCATGGACACTTGCTCTGGCCTTCACTGTGGCTCAGGAAGTGTGCCCAGCTCTGCAGGGCGGTCCCTTGCACTCTCCTCCTGCACATCTGTGATTACAGGCACAGACTGCAATGGCAAATATGCACCTGTAGCTATAAGAGCATCAGCAGTGCTTCAGCTGCAGATGTGTTGTGACTGTGTCTGACCGTGTGGACCAGCGTTGGCTCATTGATACCTGATGTTCTGCAGATCTTTGTGATCTTTACCTGTTGTGAATCATCTTATATCAAGACTGTCAGCATATCAGGGCAGGTAATAATAATGCTAGCATCAGTAAAACTGCAGCTTAAAACTGCTTCGTGTGTGGCTGAAAGATGTGTGCCCCAGCCATGGTGGAAGTGCCATGAAATGTGTGAAGAGTAACAGGGCAGGAAGGGCAGACAAAGTGATCCAAATGTTTTAAAGAAGAATGAACAACTCTGTAATACTGATGCAAGAGATGAGGAGATAGATAATTTTGTGATGATCAGCAAAATAATGGCATGAAAATAACCAGTGAGATGACAACAAAACCAGTCGTGTGCAGACTGCAAGGCTCAGCATCGCAGCTATTGGATCAATGGCAAGTGTTGAAGTTGAGAATTGTATGCAAAGCTGTCAGGGCACATATAAACCATGAAATCTACTGATTTTAATCTAAGTCTCTGATTACAAAGTGACAATTGTGTTTTTTTTTCTTCTTGGTTTGTACCTTACTCCATGACTCTGACATGTGGACAAGTTAGGACAAGAACATCAGAGGAAGCAGAAATCATTAATCAACAATACCTCCAAGCTATTCTGCTTATCATTGTCAAGACAAAGATTATGAGTAATGATTTTCTGCAATACATTTTCACAAATTGTTTTTTAAAAAGTACTTAGAAAAATATCAGCTTTTCTGGATAGCACCTTTTTTCCTGGCTAAAAGGAATTAATATCAAATCATTTTAATGGACAGATAAAAATGCAGAAATGGGATGGAAGATCTAGGAAGAGCTTTTCTATCATCACTTGGAGTTCAACAGCAGCAAGAAATCCTTATGGCACATTGAGAATTACTATCATATATTGGTTACCAAGCAGAGAAGGGCTTCTGCAGAGACTTGCCATGTTTTGAAGTAGACTAAAAGTCAAAAAATCCAGAGTCCTGCCTCTCACAGAAGCCTTGGAAAAACTGAAGTCCATGATGGACGACAGTGACTAGAACTTCTTTTCCTCAAATTTCTGGTGCAATGGGTTGTCTCCAATTTAAGAACATGTCTCAGCTTTTCAAGCCAGGAACTCTAACTGACCGCATGCAGGCATCTGATATTTCCCTGTAGCCTAGGGTATCTGCAATATAATGGTTGAACGTTCAATGCTTTGCATACATCCTGCTCTGTTACCTCCTTTTTATCATCTGAAAATAGAACTTCTTATTAAAAGTTTTCACACCAGGAATTTTTTCATTGCATTTGAGATGAACAAACAGCTCAGGAGAAATAGTATCAGCAGGAAAGGTCAGAGTGGTTGCTCTGTAAAACATTTTTAAAAGGTCTTAAAAACAATATTGGGATAGGTCGGACAAAGTTTTCAAAAGTCAAATAACTGGGAAATTGTCAGTCCACTTCAATTAAATGATCTTACATTTATACTGTCAGCTGCAATAACACTCAGTTACTAGTATTCTGTGAATTTTAAAGCCTGCATTTTATACTCCTAAAGCATAGCACTAGGAAGGGAAAGTGCCAGCCAAGGAGCGGCCTAAGGATACAGCCTGTCCTGCTGACCTCACCAGGTGTGCCCAAGGGGCTGGTGTGTGTGGCTGGTCCCACCTGGCTGGCACTGCCACAGGACCTGCTGCTGTGCCCCAGCCCCGTGTTGCCACCTTGGGCACAGGCTGACAGCAGCCACAGAGACTGGCAGGGCTGAGGAGGCCAGCGAGGTGGCCCTGCTGCTCTGCTCAGCCCTGCTGAGGCCACACCTGGAGTGTTGTGTCCCGTTCTGGGCTCCTCAGTACAAGAGAAACAGGGAGCTCCCGGAGCAGATCCAGCGGAGGGTCGCAAATTTGATTAAGGGGCTGAAGTATCTCTCTTATGGGGAATGGCTGGGGGAGCTAGGCCTGTTCAGCCTTGAGAAGAAATGACTGAGAGGAGAACTCATCAATGTGTGAAGGGAGGATGCCGAGAAGATAGATCCAGGCTCTTCTTGGTGGTGCTGAGCAGTGACAAGAGGCAGTGGACAGAAACTGATGCACAGGAAGTTCCACCTGAACACGAAAAAGAACTTCTCTCCTGGAGGGGTGACCGAACACTGGAAGAGAGACCAGAGAGGTTATGGGGTCTCCCTCACTGGAGATATTCCGGACACACCTGGACACAATCCTGTACCATGTACTCTAGGATGATCCTGACTGAGCAAGGAGGTTGGACCGGGTGACCCACGGTGGTCCCTTCCAGCCTGACCCCTTCTGTGATTCTGTGATTCTCAGGCAGAGTGCAGCACACAATGGCTGTGCCAGTGGGGAGCAGCTGGCTTCCCTCCCCAGGAAAGCCCCTCGCAGTCGCACCCAACGTCTCCTTTTTACATGTTCCTCTCTGGGAGATGCCACTTCCTCGTTCTGTGTTGCAGTCACAGATCCCATGTCCTTATCTTGACATTAAAGAAATAGATTTAATTGTCAGTCCTCTTAAACAAGCGTTTAATTCCATTCTGTGGGGACTAAAGACAGTCTTAAATAATTGAGCGGCCAAGAGATTGGTTATTTCTGTTTTCATTGCCCATATTGATTTAAGTGCAGTTAATCCTTTCAAATACCCATGTCACACTGGGCCTGATGGCTCTCTTTAGGGCAATATTGTTCCTCTGGCTAGATTATTTGACATCAAGCATTGTAATGTCACAATAAATCCTTCATGTAGGCTGTTCTTTTCTGAGAAGTACCAGATGGGGACTTCAGCTCTTACATTAAGCTCTTGGTTTTACTAGTCAGAAGTTGGGCTTGTGAATAATTTTCATTAAATTTTCTTTTGTGCCTCATAAAAAGTACCTCTTCAGCAGTGACATTAAATAATCAGAAGCCCAATTAAACAGATATGTTGACATAAAACAAACCAAGGTGTTCCCCTCACTGCAAATTAAATATAGTTGTGTGTAAAATAATCTCATTTGGGATATAACCCAATACAGAACTTATGGAATGGATTTTACAAACAAAAAAGTAGGGATGGCTGAAGCCAAGATCCAACAGACGTGTTTTTCAAGTCATTGCAACATTTCTTACTTCTGGTTAAGTCCTAAATCTGTCTGTCTACCTTGAGCTCCATCCAGTTAACTGAATGAGTCTCCACTTGCTATTCATCGATGGATCCGGGCGAATACAATAAATATCTGTTCTCTGAAACTTCCCTTGGTTGATGCACTCATCCTTGCTTCCTCCTTTACTGTGCTTTTCATCACTGCAGAGCCTTTAGAATAACTCTGCAATTAGTTGGCAGTGGGAAATGGGAAAGGAGAGTAGCGGATGAATTTCCCTTGAAGCAGAAGGTCTTGTGCCTTTGCCTGTGCTATTAATGTGGACAGCTGCTCTATGGAAGCCTTTTTAACTTTCTTCTTCTCTGGCCTTCCTTCCCTTTGGTAATAATTGCATTGTCTGCTTTTATGGGGTCTTTGGGGTTTTTTTTTGTTTAGATTTATTATGAGAATGCTTAATGGCTAACTGGTAAAGAACCTGCATGGTGATTCTTTGGCTCTGTCTCCAGAGGAAGTAATTACATGCACAACTTTGTGCTGCCCAGTTAGATGGTGGGTGTCACGGAGGGAGGCACAGGACCTCCTGGCACCATCGTGGTGGAGGGGGACCAGGCTAATGGCATATTAGCTGCACATGGTCCCCATCTCCCTGACTAGTGAGTAGTAGGGGATCAATTTTATCAAATTCAAGATAAAGTTTTTATTGGAGTTCTTGTTACTCAGCGAAGAGGTCTAAAGTCCTGGCCAATTCAGCAAACAGGGCGCTCTCCTTTGCTAATTTAAGCCGTATCTCAGCATTGCTTTGGAAGGAGCAATGGCGGGACTTGGGCTCATGGTCTTCAAGTTGTACTGTGGGCACTGGGTCCCTGTAATATCAAGGATCTTCATGCTATCAGCACCAGCAACCTTTATATTAACAAAGGAAAATAGATTCTTCAGTTATTAATAAGAAATTATTATTTTATTACTGCTTTCTTACTAACCAGATGTATATTTGAAATTCTTGAATTTTAAACTTCATCTGGGTGAAGCATCTGGATCCACCTCACTGGGTAGCCTTTAGTGACAGAAAATACTTTGGATTGGCAGCTAAAAGGACACGGAGTTTGTCAGCTGTTCCAGCTCTGCTCACATAATCCCTTTCATAGCATCTCCCCTTACTCAGCTCTCCCTTTCCTGTTGTCACACAGATTGCTGGTGCACTCTGAAAGGTGTTCTTGCACTACCAACCTTCAGAATAAAATTGTTATCGACTTCTTCAGCAGGAACGATCTTCACTGCACGTGCATTAAATGATGTTAAAATCTGTTCCCTCTGGACTCCGCGTCTGTCAGGGCTGCCCTTCTTCCTAAGCAGAAAGATGATGTCCAAGAAAAAATGTATATTAGAAAACCAGGCAGACAAGCAAGTTCTGCAAACCCAAAGAGGCATGTGTTTTAGGCTCTGGTTTTCTGGACAAGGATGGAGATATTCACTGCGCTTGTGGGTTATACCAAAGCAGTTTCACTTTCGTTCACTTGAGCAGATTGTGTAAAGAACTTATGGCTGTTACTTACCTGCTTGGGGTATTTGCAGCATAGCAGCACTTTTTTTTTTTTTACTGTTGATTGCCATTCTTCTGTTCTCTTGCCATAGACCTGCCCTAAACTCGTTCTGGGTGGCCTCAACTGCTCTGGGATCAGCAGCAAGGCATAGATAAATGTATGGGTCACTTCTGCTGTACATTTGGTCACTTTTTTCGATTAATTTTAAGGAGTATATGTTACTGTCAAATCCTGTCCTGATTGAGTAAGAGTTTACATATTTGATGCATTTTTAAATGACATTTTAAAGAAGTTTTCTTAAGATCATAATGGAGACAGTCTGTCAAGAATGCAGCTCACAGCAGCGTGAGAGCATTCCAACGGCATTACCGGCTCGACAGCCACACACCCAACGTGGCTCTGCCTCGTTATGCCCAGAGGTGTAAGAATAGCTGTGAACAGCTAATAAGAATCGATGCTATTGGAGACATCTGGTTTAGTTTTCATTTTTCAGTGTTATTAGTGCTTATTGGTACAAGGCTCAGGAATGCAGCCAATCCCTTTGAAGTGGAGTGTATTGTAAGGCTGGAGGCATTGTGAGCCTTGTTGATGACCCTGTGTGTAACCTTTCATTTAAACATCCGTAATGCACGGAATGAGAAAGGCCTCCTTAAAAGAGAAGACTGGTGTACTGGAAATCTTGTTGCTGACATTTTAGTATTCATTTTGGATTTTATAATCTCCAAACAAATAACAAATTCTTTAATCTTTCAAGATCCTTTTATTTTACTCCGGTCGTGTGAAAACATCACTGTTCTTTTAGTTATTAATACATAATAAAGGTCCTCAATAAGTGCACAGTACAAGCAACCGGGGAAGATACAGCTCTTTGACCTCAAGCCAGAAAATAACACAGAGACCAAACGGAGCTGAAGTCAGCTGCCAGCTGCATTTTGTTCTCCTCAAAATCTCACCACATGCATCTACAGCAGCCTGGAACAGGACAACAATTTGACTTATGAATAAATTGATCTGCATAAACCCTGCAGTTTAGAGAGGTTTTCAGAGGCATTTTGCCGAGCACAGGGAGGTCAGCACAGCCTTAGGAAGCTCCTGTCACAGGTCAGGCTCAGAAGAGCAGCATGGTGAGGTTGAGGGGTTCTGTGTGTGCCATGCTCTCTGGAGGCTGATTTGAGTAAAATGACCATCACAAATGCAACAGTGATGTCATCTGGAGAAAGCTGTGAGAGATGATCTGTGTGACAGCCACCACTACCCTGAAGACAGTGCTAATGTACTTTGATCTATACACGAGAAAAATTTTTTGAGCTTCCTCCGACAATCTGATTAAATTAGTTCCCACCACCTGTGAAAAGTACTTCTGTCAAGACAAAGAGAAGTTCCCCCAGCTGCTGAATACTGAATGCTGGATGGTAGCTGACTGCTGCTTATTCATGGAGCACAAAGTTTTGTTATCCTCTGCACGGATGTGGCAAATCTATCATGGTGTTTATCTTACCAGGAATGATGCAAGTCCTCCCTCCCAATTGCCTTGAGGGGAAGCAGGAGACAGTGTCTGCCCTCTTTTTCCAACTGATGTATTGGGATGAAGCTGATGCTCAAACAGCAAGATGTAACTCCAGTACCTGGCATGTGTTAGTAAAAGAGACCTGGTGCTCACTGACTTCAGCATGGACAAGTAAATACAGATGAACAGAAGTGGAACCAACCACACGGCGTGAGACAAAGCAGTACGGTGGGTGAATGGTGGTAGTGGAACCCCCCGCAGTGTTCTCTGCTTCTCACTAGCAGTGGGGAGTGTCAGCTTGGATTTTTCAACAATTAATGTGAAGTTTGAACTCATTAACTTGTGTGTTTTTATAGAGTGATTAATACAATTACTTACTTGTACTTAAATGGAAAGAGTCACAAATATTAGCAAGAATCAAAATACAATAAAAATGGGCCGATAGTGATATCAGAAAAGTGGCAGAAGTTGGTTGGCTTAAAAGATGAGATGTAATAGCAGACATGTAAGTGAGAGAGGAATTACTCAGGATCATAAAAGCAGGAATGATAGAAGGAATGAATAATGGCAAAGCTTGGGCTGGCAGTGAGATCTGCAGGGCTGCGAGAAACTCTCATAAGCAAAGGGTCGAGTGTATCACCAAGAACATTTAAATCTACTGGAACAAGGTAGAGGAGAAAATGTCTTCTGAATAAAATGCCTTAGTCCTTTGGGATGAGATACAGGATGTTACAGTGCCAGCAAGTTCTAGCTGTGTGTTTGGACTGGCCACCAACATCGCTGCTGGGGCGCAGCTTGGCGTCATGTGTGAAGAGGACAAAAAATGTGATAGTGATCATTCTGAATGGCATGGACAAAACAGGATGTAGATTTAGTTACAGATGTACACCAGCACAGAAAGTGTATCTTTTCTGCAGCAGAAAGATACATTTGGTTAAAAGTTGTCCCTTTCAATTCCTGTTTGCAGGAACCCTTGACTAGCAGCAAAAGCGACAAATCAAGTAAAGCCACCAAGGGAAATTTTCTTCACGTGGAAAGAAGAAGATCCTGTGATTTTTTTTTTTTAAATCTAGACACTGCAGAATTGTTGTTGCCCAGTACAGATAGCAAGGATATGTTTTGAATCAGGAACACTCTCTCTGTTAATCCATATAAGAATGAACTAATATGTTCTTCACCTGATGACAAAGAAACAAGGTGGCACACCGGGGCAGTGTGTAAAAATGCAGAACAAAGAAAACTAGCCCACCATGACAGTGGAAATAAGAAAACTGCACATTCCTCTGCCTGGGGCTTCTTCGCACCTCAGTATCCTTAATTATGTTCCAGGGTATTTTGGCATTCCTTCTATTTGCATTTAGATCTTTCATCAGGAAGTTAATGTTCTCAGAGCAAGTAAGATCTCAAACCCCATAAATCCTAATGTTTAATACGTTAACGATATAGAGATAAGTATTTAATTTTGCTTTATGCATGACAGAGAAGCCAATGACAAATAGCACTGAGTAATATTTATGAGTTCCATGCCTGAAGGAATAATAAGCACCTTAAATTATTGTAAATTCCAACAAGGCACATACGTTGAAGGCTTTATAAAACTTTATACTTTATGCATGTTAACTACCACGTTGTTCTCCCCGCCATAGCTCAGCTTCTGGTGTTCCCAGCTGCTGTGATTACAAAGCAGCATCTTCCTGAGCTGAAACAATCTGTGGGAGTGTATCTAACTGTCCTTCTTGACACTGTTCTGGCCTCCAGGTTCCAGCTATATCCTGAAAAGTGTCATGACAAGGGCAATAAGGAAATTTATTGCAGTGCTAAGCAAGTAGCATATGGTTACTAAATGTCTATCATGGCTAGAAACAAAATGGGGTTCATCTTTCCTGCTTCTCTTTCATTATTTGTATATTAACTTTCCGTGCCAGCTTTGCTGACCAGCATTTCCTGTGCTTGCTGAAGGGCAGCTGGAGAAAGGAACCTCACACATTCAGGAGCACAGCAGCAATTTCTACAAGCATCTTATACCAGTTCAGCAATGAAGAATGAAGGGCGATGGGAACAGAAGACGGACTATAGCAAAGGAATTCTATAGCAAGCCACTTCATTTCTTGGATTTTCAAGTGCACCTTATAACTGGACTCAGAAGAAGTCACAAGTATACATGGAGGTTTCAATTGCTCTGGCTGAATTTGGCTCTGATAGTGGTGGCAAACTGAAGATGTCTTAGTAGGTAAGGAAATATTTACAGATATTTGTGAGAGAAGATGGTGGCCTTGTGTAAAATGATACAGTTGCCAAGTGTTATCATCAACACTAACTATATGCTGCAAAACTTAAAAGATATTTTACAATGTACTATTTTAAGAGTATTGTAGCAAGGAGTAGCCGACAAAGAGAATGGAAAGTAACCTGCTGCATGAGTAAAATGGTTTTCTTCTCAGTTCTAAGAATACGTGTATAGAGCAGAGGCAGTGGTTGGCACATAAATGAGCACAATTGTGTCATTGGGTTTCAGGACATCATTTAACCAAGTATTATGAAATGGATGGGGGTAAGGGGGAATTTTCCTGTCTGGAATAGTATTTAGATGGGTAAAGAGGTGGTTCCCAATTTCTAAAATACTGCATTTTAGTACCCATCCTTTGTGCCACTGCACCACATCGGTGTGAGCCTTCTGCAGCCCACACTCTGCTCAAAAGGTTGCGCGGGACATACACAGGAGGATACTCCGTGCTGCTCACAGAGTTGTGCTGACAGGAAATGCAGCAGCAGAGCCAGTGCCCCAGTCCTGCTTGGCAGAACTACCCCCTCTCCTTCCTCATAGCAAAATCAAACCCTCCTTGAAAAAAAATTTAAACAAAGTTTACAAAACCCCCCACAACAATCCCTCCGAGTAAGTATTCTTTTTCCTTAAGGGTGATTTACACAACCCATACCTTGGATGGGACCTCTTCCAAGAGAAGCTGAGTTTTGTTTTTACTCCATTAATCTGGCATGGCAGGAAACTCTTACCAGTTGTGCACAATACATTTAGTTTCTTCCCTTCTGTCTTCCAAATGCACTTGGCTTTATTAAGGTACAGAAGACTTTGAGAAATGTGATGCTGCGGCCTTGCCAAAATAAAGTACAAGCGATGGTGAAGCAATAACGTATTTAACAAAGTGTCGTGGAGAAGACAAGCTGCAAACCCTATTTGCTGGGTGGCTATCTCCACTTCACCACCTGCAGCTGCACTGAGCAGCCCTGGGTATCTGCTAAGTGCTCTGCATACACAGGAACACGGCAGGAATTACCCAGGTTCATGTGCATCACCCAGACTAACACTGATTACAGTTCTTTAAACTCTGATACCAACTGTTGAAACCATGTTGGATAGAGAAATCCTTGGTCACATCCATTCTTGGACAACAACAATAAGTTAGTCTTGCCAGTACATTTAGAAGAGACCTTTTGAGCAAGACACAGAAGGAAGGAAACTCCATCAGTTCTTCAGAGATAGTTCAGACACTGGGACGTGACCGAACTGGCAGAAGCAACATCTCTAGGAGTTAGCTATGTCATTTGCTACAGGTACAACATTCAGGCCTGACACATGACAGATGCTGTAACCTTTACATTATGTGGACAATGGAATCCATAACTGTTATTTTTAGACCAGTCTTCTGGACTTGGTCGAAAGATTTGTTTTGTGTTACCACAATAGAAGGCTTAGAGGGAACCAAGCAAGGGGAAGGATACAAAATGCGTGACTCCCACAGGAGAAGAGACAGCAGTCATATTCTGCTCCTCCTGTTGTGTAACAGGTGTATTAATGTATTTTTAGTTCTATTTTTCAATTGAGCAGCAGAGATTGTCTCCTTCCAGCGCTGGCTGTTTTGCCTTTTGGGTGAGAGACAGGTACAAAAAAGATCTTGAATAAATAGTAGCATTCCGTTGCAGTCAGTGTCCATCTATAACTCATTTTTGGCTCATTCTAAAGCTTAGACTAACGAGTGTGCTGAGGACACTCAGAACAAAAATAAAAAGAAATTCAGAAAGTTGGTGAAATGCAGTTTTTCTTGGCAACAGGAAAGAGCATGGACTGCCGTGGGGAGGTGCCTGGTGGGTGAGGGAACCATTCTCCTGCTGCTGACAGATGGGCATCAGTGGATGAGAGCCCAGGAAAACTGACACACGGTTGTGGGAGTGGGACCTGCGTGTGGGCAGATCCCCACATCAGCTCAGTGCCAGAGGAGTGTGCTGAGACTGAACCACAGCAGTGGCTCAATCAAGCTGACAGTGATCAGACATTTAACTCATCAGGTACGGGTCACTGGGGAGCTTGCAAGAGGTTGAAGCCACTCAGATTCCCTGTCCTTGGGAAGAGTTGCTGAAACATCCCTGTCCTGTGAACAGCCATGGGTGGAAGCCAGTGATCTGCACTGGTCAAAGTCACCTCGGAGAATGCAGAGGCTCCTGTTGTTGTCTGAGGCTGAGCATGGGGACTCACTGGCAGGGTATGGTAACTGAGGGGTTGATATCAGGGCAATAAATGGGCAATAAATCCACATTTAGGGCCCTTGTCTGCCACTGTGGAAGATCAGCTTCATGGCTCAGACAGTTTTTGCTAGCATTCATTTAGGAAAAATGAATAACAAAACATAAACCATTTGGTTTGTTGGAAGTGTTGCAACAAGATTTTTAAAAACGTATTTCAGAACTTTGCTTCACAAGGATGTGGGGCACTCTTGACTTTCTGAACTGTTTTACTGCACTGCTCTGAGGACACTGCCCCCTCCAGCCTCTGCTAGAATGACTGAGTCACCTGAATGTGGAGAAGGGTTTTTAAGTGCTTGGAGGAGGGGCAGGCTGGTGACCAAGCAAGGCTTAAATCCTCCAAGTACTTCTCTATTCTCCAAATTTGTGAAGGCATTTCTCTGCAAGGAGAATTTTCCTGCACTCCCAAACAAGTGTTGCAAGAGATTATTTAAAACATTGCTGTCAGTGCCTTCTAGCACTAAGCCTAATTAAGTTTCTCTCATGTCTTGGAGGACTGCACATGCTTGCTTTCAGGAGGATGGCAAAGCACTGGCACTGCCAGGAGATCCATGTCAATGTGTGAGGTACCTCTGCAGTAAAAATGACAGCCAGAAATTGGTAGCTGGTGCTTATAATTTAGAGCCAAGAAGCTAAGATTGACATTTGCTGGCAGCAGGTTTGTTGTGGTTAAATATCTTTTTTCTTTAGCCCATGAAAAATACTCACACAAGAATTACTTGATCCACAGCAGAAGAATAGGATTAGCATCAGGAAGAGGTGTCTGGTGGCAGCCTCAATAGTACAAGTTTCCCTCCCTGAATGGGATTCATTCTTCCCCAGTTGAGCCGGTGGGAAGTTCTTGCTCCTACAGGAAAGTGCACGGAAGGCTGCCGCGGTGTTGTTTTTTGCTCTCATGTTATGCCCTTTTGCAGGGGTCAGAAGTTCTTCCATAAAACTCACTCCAGGCTAGAGGTCTCAGCATAAGGAGCCTACTTGGCATGTCCTCCCAGAAAGGATTTTATACATGGGGTGATGGAGCCCCCATGAAATGCTTGTCAGCCCAGCACTGTTTGTTTATTCCAGGTTCACTGGAAGGAGACCTGGCTTCACTCTTCAGCCTGTCCTGGCAATTTTTTTCATAGATTTTCTCTACCACAGCCATATCTCAGTAAGATCTCTCTGCCACAGCCAGCCGGCTCCTCCAGGCTGACAGTCTGGCACGGGCACACAAAGCCGACTGAGCCACTGACAAAACCAAGGTGCCGCCCATTATTTGAGCATGCTAGAGCGGACAACTGCTGGGAGATCTCGAGTGCCAGACAATGAACGAATCCTCTGCGGTTAATTGTCATCCCTGCCAATGAGAGGAGGTTCGTCGCTCTCGCAGTCAAGGACAAAAGTCTTTTCTTCGGCCCTTTATTGCCTGTCACAAAGCTGGTTGGTGCAGCTGGGATCAGGCCCACAGCTGATCCTTGTCTCCCCCCGCCCCCCGGGCCATTCCTCCCAGCTCAGCTGGGGTCACCCGGACAATGGGGAAGCTGCGTCTGCTGTGTCACAGGATGTTGGGTCTATAGCCTGGGCAGCCCGAGAATATGTGTGTATTCTCCCCCTTGATGCTCAGGGGCTTGATACCTCTTTGTTTGCTTTGCTTCATTGTAAGGTAAAATGGAAGAAGGGAAAATGCCCCTGCCTAGAAATACAGATGCATAGTGACATAAAATGGATGAGAAAGGCACATTTCAGCTGTGAGCCTCACATCCCAGCTCAGCACAGGGGTGGTGTAGCAGGAGGCTGTCGCAGCAGCTGTGCTGCCTTGCTGAAGGGTTCTGCAGACAGGATCCTCTCCACAAAGCAAAGCCTGTTTCATGTTCAGGTAACAGGCTGCCTAGTGTAAGATGTCAGGATAATTTGGCAGTTCCTCTGGCAGATCGCTCTCCATGCAGGAGTGAATAGGCAGGTCTGACTGAGCTGCAAGCAGACAAGCCATCAGAAAATAGTGATCAGAAAGTTGTGCTGCTCTCTGTTTTCCTGTGTTGGAACTTTGCTTCCCCGATGTGTTTGATGTAGGTGCATTAAAAGCATAGAATAATTTTTTCCACTCTGTATTTTTGTGGTTATCCTTCTCCCAGCTTGGGAGCGAGCAAGCAGATCCCAGCATGTCCATTTGCTACTACCCACTTGTGCCTCAGCAAGACATAGCACAGCCTGTGCAACCTATGCTTGTCTCATTAGGACCTAACCTGGTTACCTGCTTCCCAGCATTTACCTAGTGGCTCTTACAGAAAATCCCTGCCTCGCATCCTCATTTCCATAAAGCTACTGCTACCAGGAGCGTCACAGCAGCTGGCTGCTTTTCCCACAGTTTATCATATGTGATGACTAAACTGCATTTATTCTGCATATCCATCTAAGCAACTGCCTGAGTTCACATCTGCGCTGAACACCAAAGGGACAATGCCCAGTGGTGTGGGTTAAATAAAAGTATGCCTTTTGCCAGATCACCACCAAGGAGCTGGAAAAAGGTCACCACTGCAGTGGTGTCCTTCCCCTTCTCCCTGCTGTTTTGACTGTTATTATGCCTTCAGTGCAAAGAATAGCAGAGGCTGATAAGCATTCTGAAAGAGATGATTTAACTTGTATTTACCTATGCATATAAACCAGGTTTGAGACAACACAGGCAACATCCCATTCTCTGGCATCTAATGTTAAAGAAATGAATGAGTCTTAGTTCATCAACTATTTTGGAGTAACGTATTCCCTGGTTTTTCAGGTGTCATTGGATTATTGATAGTTATTGTGTTCTATCTGCATATCAGTGCTTGTACTCCCTCCGCAAAAGACGCTTACCTGGAAGCCTGTGGAAATTGAATACATATTCAGGACTCAAAACAATTCCTGCCTGATGTATTCAAACACAGCAGCAGAATTTCATCACCTACCTCACCACCAAATTCTTTTCAGATCTTATCTTTTCCAGTCATAAGCTAAAAAAGATGCATGATACAATATCCTAGCAGTGCTGCAGGGGATGTGACTCCACCAGTAATTTGTGAGATAGATGTTGGGAGTGCCCCTAACTAAAATTGTTTGAGGATAAAATTACTGAGCACAGTGCTGAAATGGTGCATCACCCACTGGCCTGGTCCAGGATTTCCAGAGGGCTTCTAGGACCTAGATGCCAAAATGCTACTGAATGTCAATTGGAACTTTGTTTCTAATTCAGTTGCCTGAAACCAAATTAATCCTTCTCATAATGTTTCTTTCAGGTTTTGGACGGTGATTACGTTAAAAATCCTACTGACTCTGATCAGAACAGACAATATTTGCTTTGATGTGGTAGAGCTTTGATAGCCACATCAACATGAAATCAAAAGAAAAATTTAGAGATTTGTATCAGTTTATGATGGCAGCTATTCATAAAAATTGAATTGGTGCATATGTGATATTTGTGTACCGTCTGAGAAGCACAAACAATGCAAAATCGAGGTGTTGTTAATGATAAAAAACTTAAGCACTACCGTACTAGAAATTATGACCTGTGAACCCCTGTTCCAGACCAGACTGGGGGTCTAGGAGTTGCCATGTCCTTCACTTGCCACCACAGGTGACAACAGGAGCACTTTTAACAAAGAGACGAGAAACATCAGTTGGTTTGTGACAGAGCATCACCAACACAGGTTGTGAATTGGGACTTGTTGGGTTCTGGCTGCTGGTTCCTTAGAGAAGGACAAGATCTCTGGTACAGATTTTCTTCCTGAGAGCAGGTGTGCAGGGACAAAGCACTGGAGAGACCCTGTGCCCCAAAGAACATAGTCCTGCCCTCCATCAGCACTCGTAGAATTGGCCACAGGGGCACTGAAGGCATTTTGCATAACTGGAGGGCAAGATTTCCCTTTTGTTGGCCACAGTGTTTGTACAAGAAAGACCTGCATGACTGATTGGAAGAAAAGAATATTTGTACCTTACATATTGGAGAAATTGTTCAGGAACAGTTAATCCTTGTGAAAATCCTGCTCTGAAATGCTGCCAAGAGCAGTGGCTGTGTTGTTATTTGCCATGTCAATGCCAGTCTGTGAGGAGCCCCTTTTCTCCATGTAGCATGTGACTCTGGCAAATAGAGTGGGGCATTTTTCTCCCAGCAGGACACAGCTGATCCTATCATTAATGCTGCCTGGACTCTGGGAGTGCCAGCTTTTCCTCCCCCATGGGCATTCCCTGGTATTGGCCGCATGGCAGTGGCCAGGCCGGCGGCATGGTGCTTCCAGCTGGAGCCCAGGGGGTACCTTGTCTGAGAACACCTTACCTGGAGAGCCTCTTCACACCTGATGGACATATGTGTACCCTGAGCACCCGTTTTATCTCACTCGTTTTTGTTGATTGCAGCATGTATCCTTGACTCGCAATCCTCTGCACTCTGTGTCATTGAAAATCAGGTTCTCCTCAGCCTGCTGCTGTCACACAGGATGTATCTGTGAAATCTGCCCACCTCAGGGATGATGCTCATCATTTAACATAATCTTGTGCTTTCCTTCATGCTTCATTTTTCATGCTCTTAGCAGCCATAACAAGTCTGAAAGGTAAATGATGAGAAGCCTGAAGTATGCAAGGAATGACTATTTGATTCTCCTGCAAAACCGGGAAAGAAAAGCCACAAACATCTTTGAATTTTCACATATATACAATCTTGTTCATGCCACACCCATGCTGGGCTCAGAAACATAAAACATGCCAGTTTATTTTTATAGGAAAATCAGAACAGGTACCTGGAACATAAAGAAGTTTTGCAAGAGCACTTCTGAGGAAAAATTGGTCTTATTCAGATATTCTTAATTTTAATTTAGAAATATTAAAAAATAATACTTGCATAGAAATGTCATGTCAGGTAAACTTTGTATTTACTTTTCAGTTGTATTGAAATAGTAATGTTACCATTGTGTTTTCATTTACAAAAGCTTTAATCACTCATATGTGCATTTGGTTCAAAACCAATAATTTCAGACTTTTTTTCCCAGTGCTCAGAAAGTTAGCTTTCCATTCCAGTCTGTCAGATTTTTCACTGCAATAAAAAAGTCCTTTTTTTCTCCAGTGTTATCAAGTTTGACAAAGCAAAATAATGATGATTAATAAAATACTATCTTTGCTTTGATTAAACCTGTTTGGTTTTATTGCCTTATTTTGTGGAGGTTTGCTTTCCTTCCTGTGGTGTAATTGTTACTTTTAGTACAGAAACACAAATATTCCAGGCTTGCAGATACCAGCTCCAGTTCTCAGAGACTCCCCTCTGACAGCTAATTGAGGCATTGCTTCAGTAGCAGTGTGAGCAGGAGCAGCACTGCCTTCCTTGCCCCCATGGCATGCCTCCTTTGGGAGTGGGTGAGTAGAATAATGTGGGGAAAAGCAGCATCAGGACAAAGCAAGGACCATCAAGTCTGGGTGGCTCTGAGCTGTGAAGTCCTGGTCATCTAGAGGGGGGTTGTGGTGTCTGGGCTCTTCAGGATACCCCTTCTAACAGCTGAATGCCGCTACACATTTTTTAGAAGATTAGAAAAGAAAGGTACAGAGTTCTTTATTAGAAGCTGAAAATTACTGAATGCAGTAATAGGTCTGGTGTGGAAGTTTGAATAACAGTTTGAACATGTGAATTAAGGTTCAGAAATTTACTGTGATGCCCTCAGGGGCATGTCTTTGCAGTAGCTCCATGTAGAGATAAGCAAGGTACCATGAGAATCAATTCCTGCTTTTTGTAGCTACGGTAATTTGGGCTAATTAGGGCAGGCTGAGCACCACCCTGGTGCTGAACAGAGAGCTGTATATAAATTCAAAATAACTAAGCTGTCAACTTCAGTGAGTTCCTCATCCAAAAGACCTCACTTGCAATCACCTGTGGAAAAAAGCTACTTGCACAGACAGGCCATCCTGAGAGCATCCTAAGCCACAAAAAAACGTTTCAGTTCTGAAGAAGTTGCAATGCTTAGAGCTTCCTGCCAAACTTCCCTGGTGTTGTCTGCAGGGTGCCAGGCTGCCAAGCCTTTGGGGAGAGACTCGGTGCCCGGGGACAGCTGGGTGCTTTGCCAACTCTGGGTGGCTGACCTAGCTCAAAAGGGCAGGGAGAAACTGCGTGCACTTCCCATCTGTTCTGCCCAGCACCAAGTCCAGTAGAGCCTGGCCACGCTTCCAGCAGTACCTACAAGATGAAAGGCTGAGATCTGCCAGTGGTTGCCACCTTTCTCCAGCCCAGCCCAAGCTCGGCAGTGCCCCGGGGCTGCCTGAATCATCGCAGCAGCACCAGCACCGACAGTTTGCTTTGCAAAGCATCAGCTCCTTAATGCCTGTCTCTGCTCCAGTTCCCACTTGGTTGAAATGACGAAACCCTGCACAATATCAGTCTGACACCACTGCCTACTCCTGGAGAAGATTCGTTTGCTGCATTGACAAAGCTGCCAGGTATGTGGAAGGGGAAGGGCTAGGCTGTGCTCACATGCTCCAAAAGCAGTTAAGAAACCTGAAAACACAGCACAATCTGATGTAAACAAACAAGTTCTGCATATTCTCCCTTCCAAAATATTCAGAAGTCTTAAAAGGATTGGGTGTGTAATTGAAAGTAGCCGAAGGCATCTCTATCCTGTGCTACCAGCGCTTACGCAGCCGATCACCCAAAGTTTCACTTGGCAGCTTGACAGGGCTACGCGTTTTCACATGGGTGAACAGTTCTCTAACAAAGCGCTGCAGCCTGAACAACACTGAAAACCACATTGTCTTGCTCCATGGACTCTGATTTCAACAGGCTGGAAGAGAAATTTTCCCTTTTTGCTCCAGCCTTGCCACCAAGTCCCTTTCCTGAAAGAGCAGCCTTCCAGCACCAGGAGCCTATTTTCTTCGACCTCTTGAATCTCACTTGCATTTTCACTAAGAGATAACGTGCCTTGTGTTCTGCCCCACGTCCTTGCTAAGCTCCTCTGGCGACATAGTTCCTAATGTCAAGGGGATCCACTGCCAGGAAAAGATCTGAACCAGCAGCATTTTAGATTTTGGAAGACCATTGATCAGAAAATGTGACACTTACAAGGGATGCAATCGTTCTAAGAAATGAGAAGCGTTTCCCTGCAAACGCAAGCACTCCAGAGGATCGGCTACAGGGAACAGGGCTGGCTCCAGAACACCAGGTTGTCCTCCTTACATGCCATGACCTGCACTTTTTTCTCTTATGGCCCAGAGAGGAAAATCATTCCAGGGAAAGAAAACTCAGTATGTAACAAGTTGATGAACAAACCACAAAGTAGGGTCAAGATGAGCCTCTAACAGTTCTGCAGTAAGGAAACAAAGAAACTTGTCCCTTCTACCATGGGGGCTCAATAGCTCTCTTAAAGCTATTGGATTTCCCATCTTTTGAGAAAGAGTCCCACTTTTGATGACTTTACTCCATCCTAAAAATAACTTTTTTTTTTACTGAAATATGAAAAGATAAACAGAAAACTCCACAACATGGGCAGACACTACACTATACTAAAATCTGCTGTTTTTCTACTAGTATCATTGTTTTCATTCATGTATATGCTATTTCCTTCCTACTTGCATAACTTAAAAATATGTGAAAGCGCTAGAGTGCTCCTGAGAGCTCCATCCAAGAGCAATTCTCCTGACTAAATCAATAATGAGCCATCATTNTCTCCTGGATAAAACAAAAAAGAGCCATCATTTAAAAAAAAAAAAAAAAAAGAAAGAAAAAAAGAAAAGAGTAGCAGTCTCCCCACATAGTTGATTTCTGGTTTTTTGGGGATAAAAGATGCTTTTTTCAATCATCACTCTTGTGAGGGACATAAAAGTCCGCCTACAATTCAAATCATGTTGTTTACCAAAACCGCAACCAAGTGCATTTCTGGTTCCTTCTGCAGCAAGATTTGATGTCAAGTGGTGTTCCCAGCATGGAGACAAATTTATTTATTCATTAATTTAATATATTCAATAAGCCAATCAGCACACAGACTTATTCTTTACAAGTAATTAGAATGTATTACAAGCATACAAATGTGCCTAAGATTGAGAACTTGGGTTATAATCTAATGAAAATATTGTCACTGAATTAATTTCCTATGTGGTGCCAGACTCACAGAATAAAAAGTATATTGAAAAAGTCTTCAGAGACCTACTGTCAACAACCCAGCACTACCTCTATTTTAAGCAGGAGAAGATTAAATTTCAAAAGCCTGTTCTTTTTCATGCATGTTCTAGTTGTCTTAGAGGAATCTTCTCTACTTGAAAGGCCTCATAAAAGTTTCAGAGATTAAGAAAGTGAAGAAACAGGCAATTTTTGATACAAATGTAATTAAAGTTTGTACTTTATTATTAATAACTTATCTATTAATTAAAATCTATTTATTTATTAGGTTTTTTTAAATTTTGCTATTGATTTATTAATAGCCATTAGTCATTAAAAATGCATTAGTCTCACAGAAATGGAGTTCAGCTGTCAGCTTACCGGGCTCAAGGCAGTTGGTCCTCCCTGTGACGAGCTGCAGTCCCGGGAGCTGAAGGTTGCATCACTGCAGCAATTAAAAATTGGGGTGGGTCCGACTCTTGCTGTGGCCGTAGCTGTGGTCTTTGCCAGCACTGCAGCAGCACACAGACCCTCACTGATACTCAGTCCTTGTCAAAACTATTCATTTCACACTTGCCTAAGATTTTAATTTCTCAGTGTTTTGCAAACTGACTGTTGGTGTAGCAGTGAGAAGAGAAATATTTTTAAGAATGGGACATGTGATCTCAATAACACACACAAACCCTTCGGAGCAAGCCGGGACAGACACGGGCTGTTGGCTGGTGCTCTCAGAGAACAGCTGCTTGGACTCATTCGTGGCCCTTGGAAGTCACACAGCAGATGAACCACAACTGGGATATTGGTTCCAGCTTTCTGTTCTGATCAGCTGATACAGAAACCAGGCAGAAACAGCCGCGTCGGGGTGCAGACACAGGCTGCAGCCCCATGAGAAGCCACATCCCTGAAGCATCCCAGAAGCTGCCAGCCTGATAGCAATCTGCCTTCCAACACACTTTTGTTTCTTTCTGCCTAGTGCACAGCCTGGGGGCTTCTCCCTTTTTTTAGAAGTGAGAAAAAGGGTTTAAGTTATCCAGGGCTACGTAATTAATTGTTTTTAGTCAGATGTATTTTGCCTGCTTCAGTATGCAGCAGGCTTCCATTGCTGTGTCCTGCACGAAAGGTGATTGCCACTGGGAGTATAATTACCTGTTTTCTCCTCTCAGTTCTAAAAAAAAAGGTTTCCGCATAGTGCTGAAGTGTAAAGAAAGATCAAGGGAATGCTCAGGGTTCCCTGAGAGCACTTCAGTGCAAGGCTTATCAGCGGCTCCTTATCGCCACTAATCTGACAACACAGGTGTGATGGGATGCCCCAGCTGGGACGGATCTCTGGTAATCTGATCAGGAGTAACTCATTGTGTGCTGCTGGACACCAGTTTACTCGTTACCAGTGGAACAAAGGAAGAAATTAAGCCTACCTGAGCGGTGCTGGTACCCGGAGGGGTGTGGTGGGGAGACCTTGGCTGTCTGTGGGTGTGCAGTTCCCAACCATTGCACACCACCACTGACACGCTCCCTGGGGGTGGGGAGAGAGCCGGTAATTACAGAATGGCTGTTCAGAAGGAAAAGGCATTTCATAGCCCATGTTCCTTGTTTTAATAATACAGATAGCTCACTGTGAAACATCTTCCTTAAAAAAATATAACTCTGACCCGCATCCTTGCTGCAGTGGCAGAGCCAGAGCAGAAGCCTGGGCCTTCCCATTGCTCTGGGGAAAGGTACCTGTCCCACCTGGTGGACAGGGCTTGTTCCCAGGGCTGGGTCAGAGAAGTTCATGGCTGAAAGCATCAGTGTCTGGTGACAGCCAGGGTCACAAAGCAGAGAGGTGCTCTCCCCGAGCTCAACCCAAAATGCCATGGACAGAGGTGGATACCAGTGCATGCTCAATTCTGCTCCTCTGTGGATGAGGTCTCCCTCACCTTTCTCATTCCAACTACCTGCACATGCTCCCTGGGCCCCACCACCTGAGGGGAGGAGGCAGCATGCCAAAACATTGTCTTGAACACTGAACTGAAGCAGCAGAAGAGCTAAAAATAATTTGGGGAAGAACTGTTGAGTTCCAAATGAGGTTGATTGTTTATTCAGGAAATAGTATTTCAGATAGAAAGCTGTAAGGAACCCTTCAGTGCCCTACCCTTTCCTACAGTAATTTGAATGGAAAAATGGCTCAACTCTGACAAAACCACTTGAATTCTACCTAAGCCTGTTTAAAAGTAAAATATCACAGCATATGGAAAGATTTGTTTGAAAGGGGAGGGACACACAAGCACATGACAATGACAAAAATCTCTGTCACTGATGGATGACATGAGGGGTTTGAGCCAGACTCCTGTGCTTTATATACAGCTCCAGCCTGTCCCTCCTGCCAGCTGCTAAAGGCTTGCCATATAAACATTGCTTTTATCTGCCTGTCTTACAGAAGCCTTTTTGCTTTGGACATCATCTGACTGTGCCAGGGTCTGATCAAAACCTCATTACCTGCTGCTTCTAGGAACTGGATCTGTCCTACCTGCCAGTCAGTCAGCAGGCACAAGGGATGGCAGGGAGATTTTGGAGTGAGCAGATGTTGTGTTAGATCCCTGCACAGTTCCTTGTGGAAGCACCTTGTGGATGTAGGCAGACAAAAATGTCACTTCACTTCCTCATTTTGGCTAAAGATGAGAGAATGTGATGCCCTCTTGCCAACTAAAGGCCAAGAGATCGTTAGTGTAAATCCAGGTGGCAGAGCAAAGACTCTGTCAACATTTGATGCAGTGAAATGAGCATTGCTCTAGTTCATGTCGTGCTTTACATAATTCTCCACTTTTATTTTCTTTGCTCTGCAGTTTGGGGTGCAGCTTTGGCCATGTCTGACACCGGGCCTTGCTCACCAGGTGATACCCCAGGAGCCTGTGACTGACACGCTGAGCTGCCTACGACAAGAGCATCCGATCCTGGCCGTGGCTGGTGAGAAACATCAGACCTGTGCAAGGAGCTGCAGGCCAAGATGTGCAGATCATTTCTGAATTTAAGGTCTTCACACATACGACTGACACCGTGCTATCACTTTATCCAAGCGATTCGTATTTAGTTCTCGAGGTATGAGAAAAACCAGCTTAAGACTGCAAATGGCGGCTGTGGCTTTGACAAATACTGTGGGCCAAATTCATTAGTGAGCTTTCAGAGAGAATTGTTTCATTTCCTCATCATAAGTAAACAAAGAAATAGCATTTCTATCACCTCATTTCAGAATGTACCTGCTGGTTCTGGGGCTAATTATCATGTTCTTTCTGTGATGGAAAATAGCCCTACAGCATCTTAACTGCAAAATTTGGTTTTCAGGAAAGAACAGTTTTCTGAGGACATGAAAATATGTTTCATTCTTTCTGAGTAATTAGTTTATATTTGAATATAAATAAATGAGAAGCAAGTATGCTATCTATTTCATAGCATTTGATGTACAATCATTTATACAGTGGGGCCATACTCATAAGTTTCTTTTATGTTATTAAAAATACTGATAAAACACTAGACATTCATTTGTTACACCACTTCCAAGTGCACGGGAGGATGAACAAATGTGTTTTCATTATAAGAGGTAATAATAATTAAGAGTGACAGAACCTTATCCTCAGGATCTGCCTCCCAGCAGCAGTTTGGCTGATAAAAAACCAGAAGTTAAGATAAGGCAGCAATTATTAAGACAAATCTTTTGAAGGGCTGTTTGAACTCCTGTGTCCAGCAGATAATCTGATTTTACAAGGTGCTCCAAGGCGGGGGAGGCTGCATGGGAAGCAGTACCCAGGTGCAGGCCTTTAGCCCCTTGCACCGGCATTTTTACCTCTAGCCATTTCCCTGGTCTCTTCTTCTTTTGTTTGCTACAGCTGTGGCACATAAATCAGTCTCCATTCTGTCTCACTGACACCAAAGAGAAACACAACACAAACAATGCACAACACCAAGCCCCAAATGTATTAATCTTTTTTTTCCTCCCTTTTTTTGTGATCCCTTTCACCTATTTTTTGGGGGGAGATTCAAAAATGGCTACGGGCAACTCTAATTCTTCCTTCATAAATATTAGATGCACACAGAGCATGAATATTTGAGTAGCTAATTCTGACTTAGGTGAATCCAATTGCTAATGGCAATTCATTTTTCCTCAGTGACATTCCACCAATAACCAGCATGAGTGGGACAGGATGATGCAGTTTGGAGCTGGAAAGCGAAAAGGAATGAAAGTACTGACTAGGAGCAAAAATGCTTTATTGATCTGGTCCTCAGGTGAGACTTGGGGCTGTGCCTCCTCCCTTACCTTGGAGAGAGTTTGAGCAGGGAGATCTGTGCTTAGCAGTCATGTGTGGATCTTTAAAAACAAAATAGGGGGAAAAACTTTTAAACTGATTTTTATTATGTCATTGAGATACCGCCTCTTGATGTGTTGTGCCCTTTGTGGTGTCACCTGCACGACGTGCAAACTGCAGTGGGAGAGACTCGGTGGCAGCACCCTCGCCTTGGGACACACCATGTCCTCGCTGCTGGGCAAGGCCTGTTGGGGCTGTGGAATGGCCTGTTTCCCAAGGTGAACCCACCTTGCTGCACAAGGGCTATAGGGACATGCTGAAATGGCAGGGTGGGGGTGGAAAAGGGGCTGTCCCATTTGGTGATACCAGGTTATCTGTAAAACTGTGTGCTTTGATTTTTTTAAAAAAGTAGAAATTGTGACTTTATGTCCAAGGCATAGAAAAGAAATGTGATGTTTCTGGACCTAGGGAATGGCAATGGGTAATCAGATGTGACCAGACAAAACCTCAGCTGAGGTTCATGTTCATGTTTACGTGGCCCAAGAGACACCAGCAAGTATCTATCATTTTATATTAGTCTCGAATTTGCCATTACTAGATGGATACCTTATAATCCATTGCTAATACTTACACACATTTGTCTGCTTTAGCATGGGACTACCCTTGCATGCGCTTTGCACAGGAAAGATCCCACTGGGTCTCTGAAATCAGCACGGAGCAGTTCCTCTGCCAGGGCTGGCTGTTTGGGCTGGCTCCCTGTGTCTGGCCAGCCAGCCGGAGGAGCCAGGATGTGTGACAATCTGTCACCGTCCCTACAGAACAGCTCTCAACCTGCAGAGGCCGAAAACCAGCGCTAAAGGAGCCTCTGCCATCACTCTTGCTGTGTCCCTCCGCCAGGCAGCCTGGGCTCCAATTCCACAACACTAAAACCATCGAGGCCGTGCTCGGCTGTCCCTGTCCCTGGGTTCTCCCGCCTGCGAGAACACTGGTGCCAGCCCCAGGACACAGAGAACACACTCTCAGTCTGCAAAAGCAAAGAAAGAACTGCACACTGAGAGAAAATCCTGCTTAGTTTACAGGTTGCTTTTATTTACAAATATACTGAAGTGTAATCTCTCTCTTTTTTTTCTTTTTCTGTTTTTGTTTAGACTCTGTGTGTGTGTGTATGTGCATGTGCACGTGCACATGCACGTGGGAAGGAACACGATGCATGAGAAACTCATGGATCTTAGCTGCCAGCAATGGTGGCAGGAAAAAAATTGAAGTGAAATGAAATTTAAAAACACTAATAAATAATTTAATGATGACAAATAATTAAATTAAAAAAAATTCCAATCTACATACATTATGGTGGTTTGTTTCCAACACAGAGGGAAAGGAGCAGCGAATCTACAGTGAAAGGAGCTGATTAAGTATGAGAGAGCACAGTCATATTTTTTACAAGTTAAACAAATTGTAACAGACAGCTACAAAATACTACATTTCGATAACATAAATACAGAATATATAAATATACAAGTAATACAGCCATACACAGCTAAAAAATAGGGTGTTCACCTAAAAACAGAGTTCCCAATGCAAAGTATCTGGCAGCCCCTTCACAGCTGCTGCTGAACAGAACCAGGGTGCACCGAGCCAAGGTGATCCAGGCTGCAGCCACCAGGAAGGAAAGAGCCATCAACGTAGTCAGATCGGACTCAGAGAAGCAAGACCGTGTTGAAAGCCCACCAAAGCCAAAAGACTTCAGGCAAGCAAATGCCCAAGCATGTCCCTGACCAAGGAGCACAGGTGCCGGAAGCCCTGGCCATGTGGCTGCCCTGTGCCCCTAGGCCATGGAAGGGGGGCTATGGAGGGACCTGCATGCTAGGGAGCAGCTTCTGGTCACAAATTCGTGGGGTGAGCTGGGCGTGGGGTTGTGTAAAGCGTGATCCGAAGCACTGAGACTCTGGGTACTGCGGCTCCAGCTCTCACAGCCGTGCTGTGCTTCAGCTGCCTCTCTGTCCTTTCACTGCTGTGACCAAGCTCCAGCTTGTGAGAATCCTTCCCTTCCTCATGATTCTGCTGTTCATTTCTAGTGACTTTCAGGGAGAACCAGAGTTCTTATGACAGGGTTCACAGAGGTGCTCTTGTAAACCCCAGCTTGCAGCCCCCCAGCAGCATCCCAGAGCTGGGTTCCCTGGAGCACCTGGGGTAGTGGCTTGGGGTATTCCTCTGACCCTTTAGGAAACTGGAAGGGAATCCTGAACACAGTAGGAAGAGGAAAGTGGGTTCACATCATCTCTGGAAGGTTTGCTGGCATGAAGGACCTTCCCCATGACATGATGCACAGCGAGGTGGCTGAGCAATGACCCTTCAAAGGACCTGGTAATGATCATCCAGGTGCTGCAGGGTGGATTTGAAAAATCCACTCAGCAGCTGCTGTGCGACTAATACGAGCCACATCTCAGGCACAGTTAGCTGCCACTGGGCCAAGTGATCTGGATGTTTTTGATGAGAGTTTAAAGAAGAAAAGGAGATCAAAATGCCCAGGATGATGTTTCAATATAAGTGAGTGCAACCACCACCACTTATTTACAGCAACATAACTGTCTTCAATATTGTGACTGAAACGTTTGCCACGACCCCAGGGTTTGCCCCACAGTGCAGTGATAAGGAGGGTCTGAGAACAGCAGCGCATGGCAGGAGTTGTCCCCTCAGCAGCCAGGCATGCCCAGGGAAGGTGCTGCTGCTGCCCATCCCACACCCGGCTGAGACCCAGCACCAGACAGCTCAGTAACCCTTCATGAGCACTGGGAGCTCTCTGCCACCATCACAGACCTGCAGCTGCACGAGAAGGACCTCTGAGCTCGTACCAGGCATATCCATTCTGATCTCACAGTCACCTTTTTTATACATTATTGAGCACACTGAAACCTAATCAGTCATCTTTTACTTAATTGCGTCTTGTCACCACTTTAGCTGCACACGTATTCCTTGATTAGCCAAAACAATATGATGGAAACACCGTGAAGAGCTCACTTGATGCATTTGGATTAGAGAGGGGTTAATTTCCTAGGGAAAATGATCACTGTAAGGTGCATGTAATAAACTGCTGTCATGACCTCTAGCCTTTGAGCTCCCATATGTGCAATCATTGTTTGTGGTTTCCGTGGAAGTGCCAGATGCTAAGAATTTTTGGCAAGAGTTTATCAATTTGACTCAATGTAAGATATTACTGTGATATGGCCCATTAAACATTTTACTTTCACCTGATCGGGGACATTCCCTTGACAATAGAAGAGTAAAGCAGAAATCAAAGAGGTCAGAGGTTGCTGTATAATCTTTTACTGCAAGGTCCCAGGTTAAAACCACAATGATCACACTCCAGTAGGATAATTTATTCCACAAAAAGAAAGTGACATTTATTTTGCTTTAATGAACTTTGGCCTTTGCCAGCTATAGCAGGCCCACTGGAAATCCTTGCCTATGCATTCCTTCCCTGGACCAGCAGCAGCCCACCATGGCATGGAAAATGTTACATGCCAAGGGCCTGAATGTGTGCGTGTATGTGGCTCCAAAGGTGGCAGAACACGGGGCAACAAACAGCTAAGGCATCATCATACAACACACCGAGGGAGAGGAGACAGTATGTACAAGCATGAAAAAAAAAAAAAGGTGGCAAACGGTCATCCAAAAAATCAGCAAAAAATTATGGTTACTTCAGCTATAAAATGGGATGTCTGATTTTTTCCTTGGAGATGGATTATTTTTCAACATCCATCCCAGATGCAGAGGTAGAGTTGGGACAAGGCAGTTCTCCAAACTGTAGGTCACATTATAGTTCTCATATAAGTTCCTGTAAACACCAAAAATGCCATTTTGATCCTGCCAGTAATGAGATATGAAGCAAGGCTGTGCCTGTGTGAGGAGTCTACAAACTGGTATGTCTGAGAGGCTTTTCTATGACTTTAAAGTAGCACAGCAGAGGGGAGAGGAGGGAAACGATGAATCCATCGAGATCGGTGGTGATAAATGACAAACGTTTACATGTGCCATATGAAACCCGCTTGCTACTGCCCTGCAAGCAGTGAGGATCACCTGAGTTCTTTATAGATGTTTGCTATCATGCAGAGAGAAAGGAAATTGTCATTTATTTTGATACACAAGGAAAGGGAAAAATACTTAACAGGATGGGTAAGAAAAGAAAATCCTTTCAATTTCAAAATACATCCAGGGGCTCACAACCCTCAGTTGAAACCACATCCCTGCCAAAAAGCAGAGAACGGTCACTAGGCAAAGCTTATGGACACAACAGTCCCACCTCCCTGGGGATGGCAGCGAGGGGAGCCTGCACGGACAGGGACAGGGGTGTCCCCTGGAACCCCCGCAGAGCCACCAGCCCCTTCCCTGACCGAGGCTGTGTGCAGCAGGCAGGGGCTCTGCACCTCGAGCAGCAGGAGGGTGGTCCTTGGTCTGCGCTCTGCCCCCTGCACTGTGCACACACACACAGAGACACAGACAGAGACACACACACATCTAACACACAGACACACACACATCTATCACACACACATCTAACACACACACACAGACACAGAGACGCACACATCTAACACAGACACACACACACACACAGAGACAGAGACACACACACATCTAACACACAGACACACACACAGACACAGACACACACACACACAGAGACAGACACGCACACATCTAACACACACACACAGACACAGACACATCTAACAGACACACACACAGACACACACACATCTAACACGCACACATCTAACACACAGACACACACAGACACACAGAGACAGAGACACACACACACATCTAACACACACACACATCTAACACACACACACACATCTAACACACAGACACACACACAGACACACACACAGACACACGCACACATCTAACACACACACACAGACA
>VZRV01010550.1:265523-312422 GCA_013398115.1 Falcunculus frontatus
ACACACACACACACACACACGCAGCCTCCTCCACAGTGCTCTCGTTGTCTCCGGAGTGAGAACCCATGCATGCACTTACCCTGCACACAAAACTTCGTTTTTTCAAGAAACCTCCAACATGCTCAGTCCACATTTCCATGCAGGACTCCCCGAGGCTGAGGCTGCAGTCCCCCCAGCAGGGCTGCTCCCTCCCTGGCTGCTGAGGCTACAGGAGTCCTGCTCTGGCCTCCCCCTCCACAGGAGACCCACGCTCCCACAGAAGGTGCCAAGCCCCACAGGGACACTGCGACGCTGGCCTGGTACCGGTCCTCAGCCTGGAGGAGTTAGATTAACCAAAGCTTTGGACTTGTTTTTCAGCTATTATGGTCAATATATTAAAGGTATTTATTTAAGAAAGTGCCTATCCTGCCAATCTTTCCCCATGAGCTCTATTTTGAACGCACCCTATAATTACTGATATTACCCTGGCAAATGTTCCCCATGAAGTTTTCTCCACTGAGAGCCATGACTGTACTTGTCTGCTTCTCCACATTGTAATTATCACCAGGCAATATTTATAGCTATACTATTATTATTTATGATATTTTATGCCCTACGAAAATCTATATGACATATTCTCAAAGTTCAACATCAGAGACAGACTTCAGCTGGGACATCCCCTTCAGTCGGTGTACCTGTTCTTCCAGCACTTGCACTGATCAGTCAGCTGGCACCACAGCCAGGAGTCCTGGCAGTGGGGGATTTGCAGGATGTGGTAAAATTTCAGCTCAACATACCTGAACTTCCCACCGTAATTTCTTTCATAGTTTCCTGTCCCCGGCTGGTGCACATTTCAGGACTTCTGGTGTTTCAGGCTAGAACTGTGTATCCTCGATTCTTGCTGAGGCAAGGTAACTAAAGGAGTGCTTAATTATTCCAGATGGACAATAGAGAACAGCACATTTATGCCTCATGCAAAACAAATAAACAGAACAGAATGAAAAACACTTCTTTGCCAGTCATGGTCTAGACTTGAAATTTGGCACTGCAATACTTACAAACAAATGTAAATGTTTTAATATCACACTTCAGAAAAAATTAAATAAATCTGTCTTGTAAGCACCTTTAGTTTTAATTATTTAAGATCAATACTAACCTAAATGCCTCTGCCCCTAACATGCATCTCCTCTCCAGGGTCATGGACCTTTCCTGTTCTGAAATCACTGGCTTTCTCCACAAATACTGTTAACCAGTTTCCTCAGTATCATATGCATAAGGGCTATAAACTAATGAGCAGATCTAGGTTATGTAGAAAAAGTGTAGAAAGGAAACAAATGTTGAACGTCACATTTACATTAACTTCTCACAGTTCAAATGGCAATTTATCCACAACATAGTATGAATCATGCAGTAAGAAAAGGAGGAATCTCCAGTTTCTTTGATTTATTTGTCATATGGTTGACTGATGTCAGTATCAGTGGCTTAAAAAAAAAAGTTTAAACATCCAAAAGAAAGGAGGAGAGAAAGGAAGAAAAGGTCTAGCTTTCCACAAAATCCATTTCCTTTAGGATGATGAGCTCAAACCAAACCAGATCAAAGGCTGAGGACGAGCAGGTTCTTCTGTTCCTTCCGTGCTTGTCTCGTGGTCTGGCGCAAGCTGGGAATCAAGGGTATGGGACGGGTGGATGTGTTTTGTTTCTCTATATATGTATGTATGTAGGTATTAAAATATATATACATACATACACATATATGCAAACAGAGACAGTCTTCCTAAAAAAATGCTCTTTGCAGTCCAGAGGCAGCAGAGTCACTGTGAAGGAAGAGCTGGGCAACATATGGCTGTAGAGTCTGCACTGGAAAAGTCACTGGCTAAACACACGCCGGCTGTTAGTTTTCTTTATTTTCATGAGGCGAAATAGGAGCTCTGCATAGAGTACAGCCTGTCAATGGGGTTTCCTACTCTAGCCTGCATGGAGTTAACTTCGGAAGAGGCAAGAAAACAGTCGCTCAAGCTAGTTAAAGAGGTATCACTGTCGATATCATGAAAAATGGAGTCGTTTCCTGCAAATGAAATGTACACGTTAAGCTGGATGCTGCGCAGCCAGGGGAGGACACAGTACACACGGATGCTCGCGTGCTGCACGCTGCAGCAAGCGGGAACACTCCTGGTTCTGTGGTCACACGGTAGCCTACTTTGGCTCTAAGGGTCTGACCTACAAGGAGGAGGGCTCGGAATCAACCCACAGGGGTCAGCTGGCAGCAATGCCCCCAGACCTGCCAGGATTTAATTTCAATTTCAGTCAGCAGCACATAACAGAGTCTTGGCTGGCAACGGGAGCAAACGGTGCTGGGGAGGAGCAGGTCCCCAGCTTCTCCATGGGCTCTGGTACTCATGGGAGCACCAGGACTGCCAAGAAAGGTGGGACCAGATATTGAGTGCCCATGACAGGGATGCATGGTCTAAGAGCCATAATCATACTGCTCTTCATATGCACACAAGGTAAAAGTTCTACCGGTGTGACAGGACCCAGGAAGAGACCCAGCTTCCCCGGCCTCAAGTGAGGTACAGTTGTAAATACGCTCTCCTTTCAGAGAATTCCACTCTTTTAGGGCTGGTTTGGAACAGCACCTTTTATTTCCTTTAGCAACTAAGATTTCAGCTTACTCCAACACTGAAGGTACCAGAAAAATCTCTAGCTCAGGTCCTGGGGGCTCTGCGAAAGTGTTAAGTCTGGTTCTTTTTCCTCACACATTCATTTGAAAGGGCTTTGTGCCATCCCCTGCACTCCTTTTGGAGCACAGAACCTGCTTCCCAAGGAGTTTTACTCAGAAAGCCAAGCAAACCAACAAAATCACAAGCCACCTAATGCTCGAGGGCACTTCATATGTCCTCAGCTCCTTACAGGACCTCCCAAATTTCCTGGTGTGCACCATGGACTTGTCTCAGTGGCAAAAGTAATGACACAGACCCACAGCAGATTTCCTGTTGGCCTGTGCACGTTGTGCTCGGGACACTGATGCGCATGTGAGCCTCTACAGTGAAGTGCTCCTGGTCAGCAGAAATGAGTCTGAAACAGGCCCTTGTGGGCTACCGCAAGGCCGAGAATCACAGTCTGAAAAATCCTCTGACATTCTTTTTAAATGCCACACTGCAATTGTCCAGAATCAATAATTGAGCATTTAGTGCTTGTCATGCGTTTGATGTGTGGTCAAGCACTCGTGAAAGCAAACCGGCATCTTGATTTGGGACAGAGAATAAAACTATGCAGGAGAAATGTCCTGTGGTAACCCATCTCTTAGTAGCTCAAGAACTGTTCTTTTACAGATCCACGCATCCAATCTGAGTGGTCTTACAGGGCTGCTTATTCATTTTGTAATGAATAGATTACTTCTCTTTATTGAAGGCACTTTTTCCTCAAAGCTTCTAAGAAGAAAGGAAAAATTTGTGAGGGAGCTAGAATTTGGTACTGTTTATTTTTCAGTGTCTTGGACAGTGGTTTAAAAAAGTGGAGCTTGGAGAGGTGATGTTGCTTGCTTTATCATTTATCAGAATTATACTGTGAAATAGTTCTGAGAGGTGTCCAGAGCTTGCGATGAGCTCTGTTCTGCCCCCTCATGTGTACAAGAAAATACACACATAAAACTGACTGGTACAAATTCCCTGGTACAAATCCCAGAAAAAATATTCTAAAAGCCAGTAATGCTGCTGCCCCTGTGGTGTGTGATCCAGCACACGGACCCAGCTACTTCGGATGTGGCAGAATGAGGCATGCCTTACCATAGGGGTTCATGTGGTCGCCTGGCATTTGTGGAGGGGTAAGACCTTGCTGAAACGGGTCTGTGCCGTAACTGCTTTGCTCCATTGCTACAATCTGCTGCTGTGGTGGTGCAAGTGGTGTGTAAGATGTCATCATCCCTTCCATTCGGTTGGACATTACTTCTGCAAAGCAAAGAGGAGGTACAGTTACTGCTGAGGCAGAATCAGTGGCGACCATGAACCCGAGCAAATGCAGTCAGGGGTATCCTGTCAGTCAGAGAAACTTTCCAAATTTTGTCTAAGCATAGCAGCCTGAGCAATAAGCTGAAAGACTTGTAATTTCTGACTATGTAATTTCTGGAGCTCCTAGGTGCTGGACCCTATCCTCCCAAAGTCTGTATACTGTGTATGGCACAGCCCAGTTATTCTCTAACTTCTGCTGGTCTCAGTTTTTCTGCTCTAGGCAAAGTGGAGGATTTGAGGCTGCAAGGTCCTGGGAGCTGGAGATCCTCAAGAGTACCCACAGAGCAGCAGGGCAAGCCCTGGTGCCTCTGTGCAGCGCCTGCCCCATGGTCCAGCCACCTGTGGGGGCACAGGAGGGGCTCTCTGTGCCTTGGCTGGGGCAGCAATGCTGATACCTGTGCAGATTCCCAGCTGAGCACCGTGCCCCTTACAGCAGAAGGAAACAAACTGCAGGATCTAGCTGGAGCAAGCCTCCTGGAGATTTCCTCCAGTGCAAGCACCTCCACATGGCACAATTCTTCTAGAAACAGCTTCCGTGTGAGCACCTCTGGGGTCTGATCCCACCAGGAGAATTTGGGGTAACCTGGTGTGGGCACTCAGACACACCTTTGTGTCCTTCCACGGCTGATGGCACACGCCACCCACAGACCTGTGTGTGCCCTGGATTGCTGCACTGAAGTATCACGTGGAAAAGGCACTTCGAGACAACTGCAGATTCTTTCTCTCTCACTTTGCTTTATCCCCTACCTTGTCCTAGTCGCTGCGAGTTCTGTTGCTCCTGCTGCTGTTGGTGCCTTCGTGCTAGCTTTTTCATCTGAAAAAAGCAGAACAGAACAATCTTGTGGCTCCAAACACAACAATTTTGTTTCCTTACAAAATTCTCTGCAAACATCAGTTAACACAGACCATTTATACTTATGCACACACTGTTGTGGGTTCAGTTTCAATTCTAAGCTTAAGCATTTCAGTTTCCAGTTCAGATTTGCATGCAAAATTTACTCCCAGCCCTGAGCTGCTCTGAGCATATGAATTTAATGTCTGTGTTCAGAAGTTGCCTTTCTAGTGTGGATGTAGAGAGCAGAGCAGGCAGAACACGGAGAGCTCGGCCATGGGATTTCTGCAGTGTGAACTGCATGTGGGGCAAGAGCCCATGCTGAGGCGCAACCTGCATTTGACTTTTGAGAATGTGACAAACAACCTACCTTTGCTCTTTGGTTTTGAAACCAGACCTGGACAACTCGCACGCTGAGCCCTGTTTCAGCTGCCAATGTTTCTCTGACCTGCAGGAGGAAATGCTTAACGATGCAATTTTTCAAAAGTTAAAAAAAACCCCAAAAAAACTATTCAGTTTTGTTAGGAGGAACATTTGTACTTACAACAAAAATTGTATGAATGGAATTAGTTTTAAAAATTAATCTTATTTTTTCATAGTGTTGTCAGGTTCTGCCCCTGATGGCGCTACCAGTTCTGTAACTACAGAACAAAGAGTCTGAGCTGGGGAAAATGACACTAAGTCATTTCTTGTTTTTTATTTTACACACAAAAGACTTCTGTGCAAAAAGAGTGCTCTGCTTTCACCCCAGGAGAACTGCTATTGCCCCAGGAAGGGGCAGGGCTGTCTGGGGCTGTGGCCCGGTGTCAGGGCTGACTCGGTCCCTGGTGAAGCACCTACCTTTCTACAGGGCTTAGAGGACACTTCAAAGGATGCTTTGAATGCTCGTCTCTGCTGTGTAGTAAGTATTGTCCTTGGTCGTTTAGGTCTTCTTGGGTCCTTCCCATCATCGCTTCCTTTTCCTTGGGTTACTTGGCCTTTGGTGGGCTTAACATCTCCATCTTCATCATCACTTTTGACTGGTGAAAAAAGGATATATATAATTGCACTTGTTCCACCAAGAAAACAGGATGTTTGAGAACTGCTCTTCAGTCAACAGGTTCAACTATTGTCCCATGGTTATTTGAATACCTAAAGCAGCTGTGGGCAGGAAGAGACTATCTTAGATCTGTGTGCCCTGCCTAAATCAAACGCCACAAAAGCATAAAAATGTTTGCAATTTGTAATTGAGGACATGGGACTGATCAGGGGATGCCAACTCAGAATATGCTTCAGTGTTTCCAGGAATCAGGCACAGAGAGCCCTTGTGCCCTTCCAGCATCTCTTGGTCCCGTGTGCTCACCTGCTCCGATCTCACCACCAGATAAACACCTTTACCTTCACAGCTGAACTCCAGCTTCTCCTGAAGCATTATCTGCAGACAGGTACTACTGCCTGCACTGCTACAGCAGCAAAAGAGCAAGTATCACACAGGTATATCAAAGCCCATCTAACTAAATACAGTGCAGATTCCAATTACTGAACATTGTTTTGAAAGTTTTGAAGCTCCAGAGAGAATATTAAACATATTCTTTGTCATCTCATTTCCACTTCCCACAGAAAACATCAGTAATCTTACTCGGTGCATTAAAATGTGTCTGTATGTGCAAGCACAAGCTTCTCTTTCTTATACATGTAAATACATACAAGTATCTAAGTGCTTGTGTAGATCAAAGAGATTCTTTGTATTTTCTATAATTAAATTCTGAATACTCATATAATCTGGTGATATTACATGTGTTAGTATATTGTCCTGGGAAATCTCAAGCACAGTGGCAAAGGTTGAGGGGTAAATACACATTTTGTTGTGAAAATCAACTTTTCAACTCGGCATATTTTATTTGAACAGACTACTGATTTTTCTCCCAGAAAACACTAACAATTGTTATAGGGACTTCAACATGAAGAAACACACTGAAATTTTTATATACTGAAGGACTACATTTGGGGAATCAACAAATTAGACTTTAATTCATTTTAGGGTCTGATTATTATGCACCTAGCAGTCTAATCACCTTTTACTTTAATAAGCATCATTGGCCTAATGATTAAAGAGAAGTTCAGTCATTTTAATAACCATGACATTATTAACTTTCCAGCATGCCATTTCTAAGGAAAGGTTTGTGAGGATTAATAGTGCTCATTGGAGAGTTACTTTTGTGTCCAGTGGATAAATATTTGATTGAAGCAGGACACATTCTCAGCCAGGGCTTTGCAGATCGTGTGCTCTCACGCAGACCCCTGGGAGATCAGTGTTTTCAGTGTGTTAGACAATGGGAGACAAACAACTTGTTTAATTTGTCAGCTTGTTTTTCAGGTTTGGGTTTGGCTAACAGAGAATAATGAGGGGGAAAAAAGCATCTCCAGGAGTAAGAAACTCCCCTTTGTGCCAAAGGGAAATGAAATTGAAACCAAGACTGGTTTGTGCTACCGTGGTAGGTCCTCACTGCTGATCACAAGCCAGATCTGGTCCCAAAGAGGAGCCCACCCCTGCTCAAAGCTGATGCCAAATGCAGCTGCCAGCACTGGTTGTGTGAGTGAGGACAGCAGTGGGGGAAGATGCCTGTGAGCAGCCCTGGCGTGGGGACAGCCTCGCATGAGCTGGTCAAGGGGCTTTGGCTGGACACAAGGAAGGTGCACAGCAGGCCACTGGAGCTGGTGGGGGGGAAGGTATGCTGTCAGTCAAGGAGGAAACTCAAGTGCCTCAGGCACATTCACCAAGAGCCCAGACCCTATGACGTGAGATTTACTGAGCAGAGCGCTCAAGGTCCTGCAAACGCAGCGTGGCAATAACTAGAACATTGCTCCAAGAATGGCCCTGGTCCCGTGCATTGCTGAGTCTGCAGAGACCTTTGTCTTGAGGCATTCCTGATATGGAAATACAAATTTTAGTAATGTGGAGAATATGACTCTCAGATCAGAGACTAAGGATAATTTTTGCTCCCAGTTAAAATGGAGTAATGCATTTTCCCATAAACCAGAAGCAAACATGTAATTTGTACATTTAATGGAATGGTAACTGTTGATTGTCTTACACATTTTCTTGGAAAACAAGTGTGCGATTATGATGGCACAAACCCAGATTTCAGTTACTTTCAGATTCTCTTCAGTATTTCTACGTTGTACTTGCAATCTTTCTTAAAGGCACTATTTGTAATTGGTAGAGAGATTCCTCTCAAAAATCATATTACTGCTGTGCCCATTTCCCTAATTTAGTGCTGAAATTGTACGTGCAGAAGATCCCCTGAAAAATGTGTTAAGTGGGTAGAGGAATGCCTATGGAGAACAGCATAGTGATGCCTCACTTGAGTGAGACCTCGGGTAGCTAAAGTCAGTCTGATTCACACTTTACGATCTTATAGAAAAACACTTTGATGAAAGCAAAAAGGTTTTGTCTTTTACTAAGCAGGAAGTTAAGGAAGGGAGTCGGTTTAGGGAAAGCAGACTGCCAGTAAGAATGTTTTCAGCTGTGCCTGCAAATTTGCACCGGTGGCACATGCATACAGATAAAGTGAGTGTGAAAATGGATGCACTTTTCTATAAGAAAGCTCTACAAACTCATGCAACTTCTCCAGTCAGGGCAGATGTGGGAAAAGCTCACCTGAGTCTGAGTCGTCTGGGCTGACTGAACTCAACAAGTCTTTCTCTTTCTCATAGTCACTTTTGCAGAGCAGCTGCCCTTCCTTGAGGACAAACTCGTCCCCTTTCCTCAGCTGGCGCTCGCACACGCAGCAGCAGAAGCAGCTCAGGTGGTACACGCACTCCAGGGCTCGCATCACAAACTCCGTCGGAGCGATCTTCTCCATGCAGCCGCTGCACTTGGCAGCGAACAGCCTGCAAGGAAGAGGCAGCACAGTCAAAGGGAGTGTCAGATCACACCCTGCGTGGATCTAAATCCAGCAATGCCTGCACGGATCAGCCTGGCTCACGCCTCTGCACACAGCAAGACTCGCATCCTTAGGCTTGGAAACATCGTAGGCATGCAATTTTTTCAAATCTCAATCCTTTTGGTCTTGAGATTCCCTAAATCACCTTTGCTGGACAAAGCCCACTAAGATCCATCCTTATCTCAGTGGTTTTTTCCGTTTCAAAATGAGAAACAAAAGGGAGACCCCAAAATTGGATAATTGCTAAACCCAAATGTATTTTAATTCACCTTTTAGAGGAAGGACATACTTTGTTTCATGAAGGGTCTCCGGTTTCAGCACTTAAGCCCTATTCTGAACAGATTTCATGACCTTCCATTTTTGGTATTGTCTGTCTCTGAGGAGGCTGATAAACATAGAAATGACCATGAAAACTTTGTGCTTTTGCTGAGGCAAAGTCAGCATGCACACATGCACACACGGTTGTACACATGCAATCAATAAAGAGAGGAGTGAAATAACACAGCTTTGGATGTTGAGTTATTCCAGAACAACCTGTCTCTGAAGGAAGTACTGTGCATTTTAAATGGTGTGAAACATCCGTTGGCAGAGATAGGCAGTGATACAATCTGTCAAATTACCAGTATAATCACAGACCCTAGAACACACACTGTATCCAGACTAGTTCTTATTAATGCTCTATAAACCCTGTCTTTCATCCATCATTAATTTTCTACGCTTAAGTTAGAATTATTTAGATTAATTTTATTTTGCTTTTCTAATGGCAGCTGGGAATCTCCCTAAGTGAGATTTCAGAAAAGGGCTGCCTCAAATAAAGACGAATTGCTAAGTTACATCCCTGTGTCACATGGTGTGCTGGTGATTTGAAATTCAGTGTCTTTTATGGCAATACATCACAGTGCAAGGTGCATGAACATTTACATTTCAGCAAGGAAATGAACACCAGTGCACCACTGTGTTCACAGGAAAAGAATTAGATTCTGCCTTTTAGCATGGAGTATGCTGCCTTTTTTTTTAATCATCAAAATTATAATTTTTCACAAAAAAGGCAATTCTCTTTGATTTTAGAAGGCTAAGGCTGTGGTAGTTATTCATTCCTCCAGAGCCTCCATTTTGTCTGAGCTGAGAAGTGCAGGAAAATGGCAGTCACGAGCCCTCGGCAAAAGGCTGGAGTCAGGGTGGGCAGGGGGGAAAAGCAAATGTCAATATGGTTGCACACGACATCCAGAAAACGTCTGAGAGACGGGAACTGGGCTGTTCCCCAGCTGTAGCCAGAGTGACTGCACCGGGAGCCTGGCTGGCTCAGCGCACACCTTTGCACGACCACAACCTCCAGGTAACAGCGGTGCAAGGCGGACCGAGTGGCTCTTTTTCGGGTGTCTAATGAATTAAATCGGTCAAAAGGAAACTGATGCCACACAGGACCCTGGGCACTGCCATGAGCAGGCTGGCTTATTTCACACACTCCGTTTGCTTTGTCCACAAGATTTTCCTTACAATGCTTTAGCCAGCAAATTCCTAAGCAGAAAATATTTTTATCACTACACAATTTTATATCCGAAAGGATTAACACACAAAGAGGAAAAAAAAAGGTGCACTAAAAAAGTTTTTTCTATTTAACTCCTTAAACCTATTTGACTCATTTAACCAAGCCTGGCCTCTCTGTCCGAGGGGTTGTTCTTGGGACGGGGCACAGCTGGAGACCCGAGGAGCGGCAGAGCAGGTGCGAAGGCGCTGTTCCCCCATCCACCCACCCGCACTCTCCCGTCCCCGATGCGCCGGTGCCCGGTCGCAGCGGGACCGCGGCGGCTCCGGCTCCGCCACCATCGCGTGTCCTGTCCCAGCGTGGCTGGGCCGGGAAACGTCCAGAAACGGGCTCCAGGGACCCCGCCCTGCCGCCTGCGCCGCGGGCAGGTGCCCACGTCCCCAGTCCGGCGAGGGGAGAAGCGGGAACCTTCCCCGGGAGGGGTCTGGCGCCCGGGAGCGCCGCTGCAGCCGCGGCGTGGAGCGGGCGCGGCGGCCCCGGGCAGCGCCGGGATCGGCCCTGGCGGCGCTGGGACCGCTCCAGGTTGGGCTGCGGCTGCCTCCAGGTGTCTCCCAAGCAAACCGCACGATATGCCACCGTCCAGTGACAGTGAAAACACAAATGTAATACGTTTTACCGATAATTTCAAGAAAAAAGGCCTAAGAAAGCATAAATGCCCTGCACCTTCCCTCAAACTGGGACATGAAGAAACCTTGTCCTGTGGAGCGTTGTTTCCCTGACCAGCACCTTTGTAGTCATACTGCCTTAGTGAGTGTTTGTGTTTTTTTCTTTTTCTCCAAAATAAATATATCTAGCATGAACAGAAAATATTTTGTGTTATTTACTGGCAACCGACTATTCCCGGAAAGCTGGTGCTTTTGCAACAGCGCTTCCCAAGGCAGCCTTTTAGCTATAACGAATTACACTGTCATCAGTGTATATTAACTCATTCAAATGAACATTAAATTGCCCTGACAATACTGCACGGACTTCATATCCCGAATTTAACTCTTGTCAAGAAAATTCCCTCCCCTGTACACAGGTACTCTGCATTATAGCATGCATTCACACAGATACACACACACACACAGAGCAGCGTGTTAGGTTGAATTCTGAGATTATAAAATCTTCATTAAACCTATCTTATAGGGTGTTTATAGGTATTTTTTCGGCTTCCCAAGAGGAACACAAGGTTATGCACTCTTTTTGCACAAGGCAATCTCACAACAGGAAACTAATCTTGACAAATGACCAGACTTTGATAGCTGTGATCTAAACCACTGCTCGTTAGACTGTTCATTTTATAAACGAATGGTAATAAACCTGTTGGGAAGTGTAGGATAGCAGGAATACTTTACAGATCACCCCTTTACAGGTTTCAATCAAAGCCATAAATTTGAAGGGGAGCACACAGATATTCTGTGCTGAGACAAAGACTCTGTCCCACACCAACCACATTTGAAGGAATATTTCTTTTGCTTTCTATACATTTTACAAATAATTTGCATAACTCTGGCTTTTTACCCCCATGGCTGATTATCTCCAGCTCTCTTAAGCTAATGTCAAACCTCAAAATCCTTGGATGTGTTAAAGTATGTGGAGAGTGGAAATCAAATGCCTTTATTAGAAGCCGCAGGAAATCTCCGACTCCTAAGCACAACGAAAACATTCCAGAGAAAACCGTTCAAAGAGGACAAAGAAGAAAAGCAGAACAAGAAAACCTTGTTTTGAATCAATGATTGCGGAGTTTTATAAATAAATTCTGTTGCCTGGACAATTTTGAAAGACAACTCAATAGGTTTAGGAGTTTTTAAGTGTGTTTGCCTCTATGCCTGGAACACTTGTGGGACTCAGCCAAGCTAAAGCTCGGAACAATGGCCTGTCTGTCCATCAGAGTATTTACAATAAATTCCGTGAAGCAACTTTACAGTACTAGATAATCAAAAAGTCTTTACCAGCTAAAACTGTGTGAACTTAAATTAATTTTGCATATGGATTAGGGGCAATGCTAAGACATGTCCTGACTTTAACCAGTAGATGAAAATGTTCGCCAGCGGAAGAGGCCATAAAGATTTTATTTGTTAGGATATCCCTGTGAAGGCAAGCTGAATCAGTAATCCTTAGAAACAACCACAGTTACATGATCCACTGTGCCTTCCTGCCTGGCACAGCCATCTGGAGTGCAATACGGACCCCTGATTTATTATATCCCGTGCAGTTATCTCGCGGTAAGTTTGACCCTGCTTTGCTCCTGAGAATCACAGCTCTGCTGTTTACTCTCCTGGTATCCTGACAACCCACCCTTTACCTTTCTGTGGCTCAGCCAGGTCCTTCATTTCCTCCTGTCTGTGGGCAAATAGATTTTAATTGTTTTATTATAACTAATTTAATCTGTGCTGAGAGATGTCCATGTGCAGTGTGAAATTTGCTGTTCACATTAAGTGTGGTTCAAGAGGTTTGTCATACAGGACAAAGGTAGAAAAATAGACTAATTCAGTCAGGTTGTTTATTTACTGGGCCTCTGCCATGAAGCAGTAAATAGGAAGTTATTAGGCTGTGTTTGATGTATGCAAGAGGACAGATGCTGCTACCTACCTACCAGAGACCTTCAGTCATTTCCCTTTCTGTGTTTTTCTGACATTATGTGTTGCAGCAACCACAGCAGATACCTGGCTTTTCTTTATTTAATAAACATGTGAAGGCAGTGGTCACAGCTTTTGCAAATACTCTTGGTGTAGTCTCTGTGCCTGACGCTTTTCCCTCTGCTCACACCCGCCTGGGACACCCCTGTTGGCCTGCTCTGGTCCCGGGAGTTTGCTCTGCACTCCTGTGGTATGAAACAGGGTAGAGCTAGAGTAAAATATATTATGCTTTTCACACAACTGAGTTTTATTAAGAGAAGAAATTAAATTACTAATGAAAGACATCTGTTCCTTGTTCTTTGGGAGAAATTTTGATACTTCTTTCTTTAGATAACATAGGATTGGAAAAACAGTATGCATGGGGCTTTTCCAGCATAGAACTTGAATGTTTTTTGTAGCATCTTACAGCTCATGGGTGCTTATAAAGTGGAAAAACTGTTCCTTGGTTGCATCAATTCTGAACATACAAAACATCTTGAGTACAGTAAAGCACAACAGGAATATTATAAATTTATGATTTGAAACCCCCCCCCTTAAAAAATAAATAATCCATTTAAAGTATTTTCCTTGCAGAAGAAATAATTACATAGTTTATTAAAGCCAATTTCATAGCTGAAACTTCAGTATAAGAAAGATAATTCCCTTTCATCGAGTAGTAATAAAATGTGCAAAAATTAAAAATTTCTAGAAAAAACCCTGTAATATTTAGAGAGAAACTAAAACAAAGAAACCCTTTTTTCTTCAGGGAGAACTGAAGAAAATATTTATTAACCCTCTATCCACAGGTGCTGTAGTATGAACACCAGCTACTGGTGAAAGCTTGTGTTAAATGTGCACTTCACAGAGTGGATTTGGACTCCCAAATTACACATTGCCTATCTTGGTAATGAGTGACTTTTTCTTTGGTAAGTATTTTACCTGTATTTCCATGAGGAGTGCTGTGCTCCCCTGCCAAGACAAGCTGATGGCTAAAATAGCGATAGGGACCACATTTTATCCCATGCCAAATCTTGCTCTGAAGCTGGTTGGGACCTTGACCGTGGACACTGCCAGAGCCACCAGCTCCCATCCTCTGCCCACCAGAAACAGACCCACCAACATGGTCCCAGGAGTATCTCAGGCTGGCCATACCCAGACAGCAGTCTGTGTCAAACAGTGCCCACAAAAATACCACCCTTCATTGTGATTTTCTTCCCGCTGAGGCCTCTCATGATCCCTCTGCACGTGGCCCAGCACTCGCCGGCCACCTCAAACCTGTGGGCACCAGCAGCTCTGGGTGGAACTGGGATGCTTAGATAAAAGCACAAAGACACACAGAATTTAAAGCTTACATCCTAATGCAACTTGCTCAAGTGGGACCAGAATGACCTAAATAGTTATATCTCCCTTAACTCTAAAGTACAACATAAAATGCAAAGTGCAGAGCAGTTTCTCGCTTTGAGCAGAATGTGACAGAATGAATTCTTCTCTTTGCTTAATTTTCATCCCCTAATTGACCACTTTGTTCAACTGTCTTCCATCACTGCCATGCTGTTCTATTTTATAGCATTTTTCCATACAACACTTTGATGGAAAAATTTATGAAGAATAGAATTATTGCTGTTAGAAGGGAATTAAAACAATTTTTCATTTACAAAGTCACTGATATTGCTCTACTGTGCTCCACCTTTGGGAATCCAATTGCTCTTCTCAGCTACTCCCATTCCTCTTTATAGCATGGCAATTGCACTGTACAGATTATGGCTGCAATTTTCTCCTAATCTTTTCTGTAGAACAGAAACTGTTATAAAAGTTAAGGGCACCAATTGAATTGATAAAGCTGGGGCTGCAATTAAGAAGCTTTAATGAATTAACAAAATATGACGATTTTGTTAGAATTAGATTTTTAGGCAGTGCAAACATTTGTGAAATAATGTTATTTTTGTCCATGAGTTTCAAAGAGGCTAAATGGGCTTCTGCTGCTGCGTTTTTTACATTCTCCAAATCACACTGATGGGCTATAAAAGCATCGTATGTGTCGGGGTGTTTTTGCTTCTGCCACAGCTCTACCTAGCTGGGGGCGGTGGTCACCAAAACCAACCGGGCACTCCTTTTTTTTTCAGTTATTTACACAAAGTAAATTAAATCCACCTCCATCTTCTCCCTTTAGGCCCTCCCCGACAGCCAGTGGATGAAGCGGCCTGTGGAGGGGCCCTGTGGAACCAAGGATGCTGGCTCCAGCCCGCAGAGCTGTCTCTGCTCTGACAGACATCTTATCCTTCTTGTTCACTAAATGGCACACTGAATTTACATCACCAACAACACAGGAAAATTCTTCTAATGCAATTTTTATATGAGATTTCACCCTAAAGGCCCCATAAGCAGGGAAATTGTACTGTTGTGATTCATTGGCCTGGTCTTCACTTTTACAGAAAAAAATAATCATGTGTCAAAGCAATTCAAATGCAATTTCTAAGTTATTTCTTGGCTGGCAAGAATGACTTAGGGAAAGAATTTACACAAGGCTTTCCTCGCAACTAAGAACATTAAGAGGAAGAAACGTTATTTGCCAGTATAAAATAAAATCACTTCCTGTGCCTGCTGCAGTGATGCTGGTGGAGAGCTTGTGCCCAAACTCATCAGCACAGCCAATTTAGCAACTGATTTGCAAGGGAAAGATACCTTAGTCCTGTGGTGTTAATGTCTGTGCAGTGGGGGGTCTATTGCCAGCTTCTCCAAACTCATCAACACAATCTATTATTAATACCCAGAAAGGCTTTATAGTATCTTTATAGCACAAGGCAATGAAAGCTCTGTGGTGTAATCTGTTATCTATATTGCAAAAACATGTGAAATAAAACAAAACATAGACACTTCATAAACAAAATGTTTCATCTATTGTATCTCTCTGCCTCCCCTGTATATAAAGCAGTGGGGTGCAGGAAAGGCATTCAGAGAGATTTGCTGTTAGACGCAGCACTGGCTCCTTTTTAAATTCTATTTATATTGTGACAATTTTACGCTGAATGAAAATTTCTGCTTCTTTCACTGAGATGGAAATATTCGAATATTTACAAAATTAGGCTGTGTTTTGTCAGTAGAGCAAAGGGGGTTAGGAGCAAAATACAGCTTCTAAACTCCTACAGGAAAACTCTACGACACAGGGATGAGCTGGCTGAGCCAAAGTGAGGAGGCAGCTGCAGCAGGGCGAGGAGGGGGCACAGCCTGGGGCAGGGCCAGGTAGAGGTGTCAGGGCATTGCCATGGCATGAGCTAAAGAATTTGTCTCCAATAAGCAGCAGCAAAACCGAGTGCCCACTGGAGGCAGTTATTTCTCTGGAAAGCATTCAAGAACAGAATTTGAGCAGAGCTGGATCTTTTCTTCTACTATTGATATGCATGACAATATTTAATATGAAAAGCCCAGAATTACCCTACCTTTAGTCCCTAGGAACAGACACAGTTAGAGACATCATTTACCAGCAAAGAAGTAAACACGCAGTTTAAAACCCAAGAAGGTTTTGTTTCAGATAAACAGATTGTGGCAAAGGTGGAACCAAGAGGGAAACATGAAGCAGCTTTGTGTACTTGGTGCATGTACGTTTGCAATACAGTAAGAACCAAAAAAAGTCCTCGACATAGGGCTGTGCCTTATTTCCCAGATGCCTTTTTATGTTCTTTGCCTGTTGAAAATAAATTGTTCTTTTGTAGTGTTTGTCTTTTCAGTCCAACTGTCAGCTATTATTTTTCTATTTCCTCTTTTTGTCACTTTGCATTATTTTTGGTGCTGTAATTCCCATTTGTTCCCACTCCTATCTTCCTGTCTCCCATTGTTCCATTTTTTAATCCCCAGTTTTACTCTTCTTTGGCTCTTTTTTGGCCCATTCTCAGTAGGGTTTGAGAGAATACCCAGGCGTGACTCCCTGCTATAGCAACCACACCTCCCCAGGAAAGCCACAACAATCTCTTCGGGAGGAGGAAAGTCTTTCACAAGCTGGCAGCAAAAGTAAATCCTTCTTCAAGGAACAAGAAGGATTAGCAGGGAGCAGTGGGCTGCAGACTTAACCCTACCCCTCATTTCTTTAGAGCACCAGTCACTCAGAACCCTGCTGTGATGTACAATTAAACAGAACCCAAAAAAATCCTGAATGACACAAGAGCAGGATTGTGTAAAGGTTTAATTCCACTTTAATACCTTTCCAAGTTCAGAACTCAAAGATAGCAATTTAACCCAAGAATCCCCATCCGAGCATGAAAAGTTGCTGCTTGTCTTACAAAAGTCCCAGCTATATTCTGCTCTAAATCGTGCTCTTTTAGGCTGACCCTTAATGGATGAAATTTTTCTCCCCCAATCATCTCACATGGTTTCTCTTTATTGTCCTTCTTTCACAAACTTTGTTCTTCTGATAAAAACAGGAGGTTCTTACCAGAGGCATGGAGCTTTGTAAAAAGGACCACTGGAAAAGGAAAAGGAACACCAAAAAACCCCAACTCAAATCCCCAAAACTCAGGTAACTAAAGGTGTCTCCTGCAATGTCTAAGAATGGTAATTTATTCTTGTAACGTGAAGTGACTCTTATTAAGATTATGTCAATTACTTACTATTAATATTAGGATGGAAAATAAATATCCCTCTTAATACAGGGTTTTTTGAAGACTCGAAACATCTGATTCATCTTTTTTAAATTAAAGAGCAGACAAGCCTGGTCATTCTAGTATGGATGACTACTATAAAGTTGCCCTGTAAACTGAATTTTTAAGATTAAACACAGAACTATGAAAACCTCCTGGCTTCTATAAGGCCAAATATGGTTGACAGAGTCCTAAGACTCAGCTATCAGCATCTGTGTTTGTATTCAGGCTTTAGTAAACTAGATGCTCTGAACCCATACAAAGAGATTTATCAGTAAGCAGGGCCCTACAGCACGCCCAGACCCTCCTCCTGCCTCAAATGTCTGCACAGGTTTTAAGTTATTCCAGCAGTCAAACATTTATCACACAGGACACTTCCACATGTGTGAAAATGAAATCCCATTAGACACCAACAACATTATTAGGCATGCAAAGAGGATTATTCCTTTAAGCTCACAAGACTGAAAGGTTTGTCTAAACATTTTATTAACTTTTTCAGATTTTTTTTTAATTAAATGAAAAGTTGTAAGTAGGTCAAAGCTGAAATACTTAAATTAAATACTACTTAACTTTTGGTTAAGTGTATTTATATGTATTATAGACACACACAGAGAAAAAATAGAGATGCCTGTTAGAGAAAAAGTGTACAAAATCCCCTCATATCTTATCTTATTCCTTTCTTTCAGCAAGAAAATTTGTACGGCTTGGAATTGTTCTATAAAAGCACCAAAATGTTCCATGGTGTTGCTCAGGGTTCCATATATGTTTCCAAAAATGAGATGCCTTGTTGAATATCTGGTTGAAAAGAAATCCCGCTCTGACTGCGCTGTCCTTTCCACAAAGCTGACAAAGCCCCTTTTTTCAAAACACAGTATTTGCTGAAATGCATCGAAGTTTGCTCACCAGGAGCTCTGGTGTTCTTAAGATCATCTGTTAAAGAAAAACAAGGGAGGAGAAGCTGCGTCAGCTTTTGCTTCAAGTAGGTGAGATGCAAAACTCCTTAGGGAGCATCAGGAAGACGACTGGGTCCTCATTCACAGGGAAGATGACTTCAGAAAGGATCGGCTCCGTTGGCAGTTTGGTCCTACATTTTGACATTTAAGTGTTGTTCACAGTATCTCAATTTGTTATTGGAAGGAAAACAATTCTCTTTTTGGATCTCACACCAACACACGTCACAGGTCCCAGAACAACCTGCCCTGGGAATGTGAGGGCTGTAGGTGAGACACAGCCCACGCCTGTCCGTGCTGGTCATGGTACACATGCCAGTTCACCATGGATGGGCAGGGCTGACCTACACATTGCTCTTGTTCTCACTTCACTGACAATAGGCGTTAAAATATTTAAGATTTGCTTCTAGCACTGCATGGAGCAGGCAGGAAATGTAGAAGCTTGGGTGTACAAGTTAATGAAATATGGTTGGGTGAACATAAGCTCTTAATTTAGACAATAACAGTTACCGCCACAGTGTCTTTGTGTCCGCTTTATGAAAGTCATAAACTCTCCAAAGAAAAGCAGGAGCTATTTCACCCTGATGGTCTTTGACTCCCTCTCACTACCTGCTGGCACAGTTAGAAAGTATCAACTGCCTTTGAACAGATTAGGACCAAGTTAAAGTGTGACAACATCTTAAGCTTTCTCCACATGTTGCCAATGATTTCCAACTAAAGATGTTACCCTCATCACTTCTGCCACAATGATAAGAATCTATAGCTGGCTCACTTGAGGAGATAAAGGCAGTTTAGCTGGAAGTATAAAGTACTCCAACTTGCTAAGCTAAGTGGCTGGCTGTCTCAAACTAGCTGAATTTTTTCCTCTACAAAGCACAAAATCCTTATCATTAGGGACTTAAGCTGCTTTTTATTTTGAGACAAAAAGAATACTGTTTATTGGCATCCAACTCAAACCAGCTGTAAACAGTTGCTTTGATGAAGAAGCAGCTACAACTTCAGTGTGCCCGAAGGCACAAACCCACCGAATGTCAATCATTAAAGGAAGAATGTAAGGTGTATATAGGGTCAAAAGAAGGCCAAGGGACATTTGCAACCTCAGGGATCTTGGATAGCTCACTTTGCCTTTAGAACCAGAAGAGGATTTGAAGCTATTCTGCTGTATGACCTCCATCTCCAGCGGCAGCTCTGGGTTTGGCTCAGCCCTGAGTTTACCCACAGGAGCAGCAGAGCTGCAGTGTAAGGCTTTTCTCCCCAGCATGACTGTGGGAGCCACATCGTGAACTTTGATTTGACAAAGCCTGAATGGCTCCAGGATGCTGTACCTCATGGCACCCATGCAGGACCCACGCAGAAAGCTCTGGCAGCAGAAGTCCTGCTGGTGTCCATAGAGATTTGAATCACTGATGTGCGGGTAATTTTAATTCGTCTTGTAACTTATTTCTTTCACCAAGAAACACTTTACCGGTTGCAACAACTATCTAAATTAAGATGCCCCACAAACAATTTTGGTGTTGCAGCCAGACTGATACGGATCCTTACAGAGTTAAATGCCAGCTGCTTTGGGCAGCCCAGGAGGATGGGCTGACATCCACTGCTGGCCCTCCTGCCACCCTTCTTCTTCTTCCTCACCCCTCTGCCGAGTAGATACTGATGTCTGTCAGTTGTTCCAGGCTTCCTCCCACTCCCCATCCCTGGCACAGCATCAGAACTTTCTGCAGCACTAAGGGTTTCAGCATGGAATGGCAGTGCTGGCTGGTGGGGCACGGGGTTCCTGGTCCTTTACACGATCAGAGTGCTTTTCAGAGGGAATTCAAATGCTGAGTGAACTCAGCTACCAGGCTGCACATGCAAACCAGCTCTCACTCATGCCACATGAGCTGGGATATTTTATAGGAACACGTTGTTCCTGTAGAAGGCCCTGGTGCCCCCAGAGATGTGGCTCCTCCAGGTACAGGCTCAGCAGCTCCTCCTTCTCCCAGTGCTGAGAAGATACACACCAGCATTACCAGTTCCTCTGGCAGAATCAGGGTGCATCTCCCTGCCCACATCCTCACAGACACCACAAGCAGATACTTTTGTCTGGGGAATTCAGTCCAAAATTGCTGCCCGGGCTCGGAGCCCTCTCCCAGGCTCCTGCTCCAGGCAGCCTCTCCCTGGCCATACCCACCCCTGGCTCTGCACCCCTGCTGCCCACTCGCACAGCCACACTGGGAGCCAGGCTGTCCCACTGCTGCTCGGCTGCACCTCTTCACCCACCACATCCCCGGTAACTCCTCTGGCCCTTGCTGCTCCTGCCCGGCTTCAGCTCCTCACATCCATGCAGTGCAGCGGCTCCTCCCAAGTACTCCAACGCAACTGGAATTGCAGGTATTATTTTGGGCTCACATGACAGGCAAAAGGCAGTGGAAGGTTTGCAGTGCTGTTAGATTATACAATATTACATGCATAATACAAAAAGAGTCTCTGTAATTTATTCTGTTAAGAATTTTTCCTATATAAAACCTCATAGTTGTTTTTTTTTAAAGAGACAGTGGTTCATCTTTATTGTCACATTGATATCTTTATAAACTTACTCTAGTGATCTACAGGAAAAGCAAACCAGACAACTCTGTATTTATGGGCATATTTTAAAAGCCTCTTATATTTAACAACTGCATTTAGCTGTGTTAACTGTGAGCTGCAGTAATAAAGGCTCTGTACACTTCGATGCTAAATTAAAAAAAAGTTCTGCTGTTCAATAATACATAGATGCTGGTTTTTTCATTACTCTTTAATATCATTTCCATTTAGTTTATAAATAATTGTAGCTAGCTAATGAAACGAAATAAAACCTGCCTCCAACCCATTCCCTAGAGCAAACTAAACTCCTCTTTTTAAAGCTTCTTAATCACCGCCCAGTTCTTACAAAATTAGCATAGTAATGGGCTTTAAATTGAGCCTCTTTGTTTTTTAATTAAGCTCCCAGCAGGTAAAAATAAAACAGATTATTGAAGAATATGCCAACCCTAATAGCCTGCAACTCTTTTGACAATTAAAAAGATCCCATGTTAACCCTTTTGAGGAATCCTGCATGCTAATTAGTCACTCCGAGGCCCAAATCCATCAATATTCCATCCAGACACCTTGTAAAGTTGAGATGGCTGGTCTGTGTCCATACCTGCCCCATTCCCCACAGAAGGTGAGGAACAAACCCTCAGTGGTGGCCAGATTCCACAGGCAGCTGTGTGCCAGGACAGGGTGGCATTGCAGTGGCCAGTGCCCGCCGAGCTCCTAACCCCGGGCAGGGCTGCAGCTCAGGGCCTCCCGGCTGCCCCACAGCTCGCCCTGTGCCCAGGGAGCCCTTCTCCCACCCTGTGAACTCCAGCACCGTTTGGCAACGCCTCCTTGGAGCCCCTGCCTCATCTCACACGACGGAAGGAATGGGGTGCCAACAGAGCAGCCCCCAGCCCAGCCCTGGTGCACAGCAGCACCAGTGCCCCAAACGTGCCAGACGCACAATGACCGTGTTTTGCTCAGCAACACTGAGCTGCCTCAGAGGCAAAGGTAAATCCTAGGCAGAACAAGGGGGTTAAGAAAGTGCAGTGTTGAAGCCAGGTCGCGGACAGCAGCGATTCTCTGGGAAAATTTACTAGACACTGCTGGCAGCCTAGAAATAGGAATAGCACTGCACTTCCCTGGCAGTTCTCTGTCAAATATTTGGAAAGCTTTGTCTGAGTCCCACGCTTTATCTTTAGTGTCTGCTCTGAGCATCAGTGCAAAGTGCTGGCTGCCCTCCACTCGCTTCCAGCCAGGATGATGAATCGCCACGGCTGGAAGTGTTGTGTCCATCCAGAAATGAAATCATCAGCATGAAAAGCCCATTCATTTCCACAGAGGCTGATTGCTCCGCATCCTTCAGAGACACCCAACAAATGGGGCTGAATGCTCTTGTGTACCCAGTAAGGCCCTGCCAGCTGCAGGAACTACTGTCAGTTGCTGCTTTATGTTATACCTTATAGTGCAAGGGTCACCGTGATGGAGTTAGGGGCCCACAGAGAATGGGATCAGATTTAAGGGCAGACTCCAGCCGTGAATATATGCTGCCTTCTTTCACTGAAGCATTTGGGAGCCTCTACATGTACTAACATCACATTTTCAAAGATAAATGACATTTCTTGTGTCTCTCAACTGCTATCAGAAAATCTGGAGAAAGAAGGATGCACCTTGCTTATAGTGAATTGAAATACATTAGGCAAAGACCTTCATTTACCGTCTGTGCAGGGACAGGCCTTACTTACTTTACTGGGCACCTCTGGACTATGCCCTGTTACAAATAAAACTTGCCAGCAGAATCATTCAACACAATGTAGATCCATCACAACAGAATTCACTTCCCCTGAGCTACGCTGGAGGAGATCACAGACAATGTACATCAGAACTGGAGAGGCCGGACTGTGAGATGGTGATGATGACTTGAAGTTTCTCGGGTGGGATCCTCAGTCCCACAGCCTCCCCACTCACCTCTCCCACTGGGCCTCATGGACAGACAGCTGATACGTACAGGGATGCTAATTCCTCCTGGGATCATTTCAATTATGGGAACCTCTCCAGGAATATATTTCATTTAAAGCAAAAAGCTACAATGTTCAGAATAAGCTTGCAATATTCCCATCACAACTTGTTGGGGACAGCTGGAGAGGCAATATTGGGTACAAACTTCTCTGTCCCTGGCTCAAGGTTTGCCAGCTCTTGGTGGGGCTGCAAAGTGGCTGCAGAAGAGCAGCAACTAGTGAGTGACACGTTTCGCAAATCCCCAAGAACTGACTTCAGAGGATGCAGTATCCCCTACACCAAACAACTGCACTCCCACCATTTCACGCTGAAAGCTTCCCAGCAAACTGAGGACAACAATTCCCTATGCATACAAGATTCATATGACAAGTTTCAAGCTGAAAAGTATGCTTTTACATTGTGCATTACATACCTTGTGCCATGTCACACGAAACAATCTGTTCTATGAAACTCTGCTGCCAAAACCACTTTGGAAACATGCATTCACCCCAGTGCATCTTGAGAATACAGACTGGTGCATTTAAAAATGCTTCTACCTTTTTTAGGATTTTTACCAAGCCCAGAGACATTCCTTACTACATGAGTAAGTCCTTCTCTACCAGAGAATCAGTCAAAATGGTAGAAACCCTTTTCCATGTCTGATCCTGACTGGTTGTCAGCTGTGACTGCAGATGGAGCTAAAATGAACCCACCACCTTCTGCTCTGTGTGCACAGGCTGTTATCTCCACCAGCTCTGACCTTTAGCAAATGTGATCCAAGGTGACCTTTTAGTATTATTGCAGCACTAAATGCAGTTTTTCAAGTAATCCTCGTTGGAGCATATTCTACATCAGTAGTTGGTATGCATTGGAAAATCCAACCTTTCTGCTGTGCTGGGTTTATTTTCACGGCCATGTCTGTGGAGCTGTACAATTTTATATGAACCTTATATGAACCTGGCATTCTTACTGCCAAGCCATTGGCAAGCAACACCTTTGAATGGGCAGTGCAGCTGTCCAAACAGTGCCCGGTGTACCTGGACAGCATAGAGGTACTTGTTTACTCTCTTCCAGAATACACAGAGGTAATTCTTCTGGATTTCATCACTGTCCATTGTTTTATGCTTTATATTCAACCTCTCAGGAAATCAGAGGAAGATATTATTTCCTAACAAAAATATCTGTCATCTGATTGCAGCTGGCAGCCTCAGCCTCTCTCTGCACCTCAGATGTGGGCTTTGGTTTAATGTCTCCTTGTCAGGAGTGTGTTTTACACTGGCATGGTGCGACATGATTTCTTTTGCATAGAGGATATCCAACCATTGCTTGTTGAAAGCGCCGGTGACAAAACTGCTTTCACCCACCCTTGTGGGTGAGGACAATCACACTTCCAGGGGCCTGGGGGGCTTTGAGAGCAGTTTCCAGGTATGTGCCTGCTGCAGCCATTAGCACTATTTATGCAGGTAAGGAGATGAGAGCAATGCTGCTCCATTAGCAGCTCCAGTTCATGTTTTCTTACCAAAAAATAAATGTAACTTCACAGTAGCAAAGAAAGGGACAGGTTAGGTGTCAATTCTTTTGGTCAGGAAGGCACCATCTCACAGCTGTGTGCTATGAAAACCTGTGTTTGCTAATGCGATTAAATTTTACCGTTGACTATATTTATGAATTTTACTGAAATCTGATGCTTTCACATGAGTAAATCAATACAAACAAAATCATTTGGCACAAACATGCTAAGAACAAACACAATCAGTTCCCCTTCCACGCTCTTTAAGACACACATCTAAGTGAGATGACCGGTGGGTTGAACCACTGGAGTTGTAATCTCATTTGGAAAATACACATTAATTTTTATTTCCAAATTCTGTCAGAGCTGGGAGAAAGACTGTGCAGTTTTGGTAGTTAATAGCAATGCAGAAATCAGCATTTTCCAAACACAAGACTCTAGATAGATGTTGAAATATCAAGACTGTGTGCGATAGTCACCAGTACGAAACTTCCAGACTGGTCAAGAGAAGTTCCTGTCTCTTTGTGGGTAAGTACAGGAGGAGCTGCCCCATCTCAGGTTCTCAGAGCTGCCTGCAGCCCCCGGGTTTGCCTTGCTCAGAGTGAGCTGACTTTGGTCATCAGCTGCCAAAGGGCAGAAACTGCACAGGACAGAAATAGCCAGGGCTGAGCACCAAGCCCAGGGCTGTCATTTACTTGGGTGGCTCCTTCTGCTCTCCACACATTTCAGCCTCTGACACCTCACAGAATGCATTAGCCACAACTGTCACGGAATTCCAGTAATGATCCCTTGGATAAGGGCAAACTCTGGCTCTGATCGTTTCAACCGAATCCAACTCTGAGAAAACCAACTACCTCTCAAGCTGTCATTTCTCATAGTGTGACCATTTCTGCCACCCCATGAAGCACACACGCTACATCCTCCAAGTCCATCCTCCAACTGACCCACATCAGCCCTCGGAATTCCAGCAGGTTTTGCAATTCCCATTAAAAAGATCAAACTCTGCACAGTTTTGTGCATAATGCAGACCTCTATCTGGCAGTAACTCCACAAACAATTCTGTAACTCTGAAAAATATCATTAAATTAAAAGCAGGAAAATATTTGAAGGCATTGTCTTCAAGTTTTTTCTCTTACTTTTAAGCAGTATTTTCCAATTTAATTTTGATCTATCTTAAATTGTCTGAAAGTGAGAGAAGCTACCATGAATATTTTATTAGGCATGGTATTATGCAAATTAGAGAAGTTTGGACTTAACTGTAAATTACCTCTCAGCCCCCAGAGGACTGTTTCCATGATTTCCCACCTACTAAACACTGACCCTCAGCATTCTTCTGCTCTGGAAAAGCTCAGTGCAATTCCTGACTTGAGCCTGTGTGGATAGAGAGAGTGAGGCAGGTTGGGACTCCAGGAGCCAGCCTGAAGAGCAGAGCTCCTCTGGCTGCTAATAGAAGGGCAATTGTTTTTAAAAACCTTCCAACGTAAGTGACAACCAGGAAAGAGGTAGAAACACTATTTGTATGAATCCCACGCTATGAAGCAGTGCTTTTAATTGGGCTCATAGCACTGTAGTGGTTACTTCAGCAATTCTCACCACTCATCTCACAAATAGTAGGGAAATCCATAATTAAAGGCCTATTGAAATGCTGAATTCCAAGTCTTCTGACTCGCCTGTTCCTCCCCTGTGAGGTACGAACACGAATTAGAGCAGCTGCTATGAGCAAGCACAGCCCTGCAGTAACCATCAGCCTCCTGATCCAAAAAGGGAAGGAAACAGAAAGGTATTTCTTAGGGAAATGATCATTGCATATAACACACAGTTTATTTGCAACTACCAAACACTCCAGGCTGGATGAATTTCCAAGCTCTTCTTTTTGTTACCCCCCAGAATTAGAAGTATGATATGCTTAATTTAAACCATATTTCTCAAACCTCTAAGTGCTTTGACAGAGCTGAAAAGCTCATCTTCCTGTAGAAAACAATTTAATGTCATTTTTCTATCAAAAATTCACAAGCACTAATAAATAAACTGAAAAACTAGGTTACATATGCGTTTGTACCCATGCATATATTCTTCCTTTCACCCACGTTTTCCTGAGCTCGTAGCAGACTTTCTAACAGCACATTGCAGCACAGCAAGATGCATTTGCTACAGGTATGTAACTTAAAACTGTTTGTAAGAAACATCCTAAACATGTCTCTTGCTGTAAATGTGACATCTTTACAGCACATGCTTAGTAAATGAAAGCCCTGGGAAAAGGAGGAAAGTCAGGATACCTCCCATATAACTGATTGTAAATTCTTGGGCACCAGGTTTATATTCTTAATAACCTACTAGTTAGACTTAGTGTGTCTGTTCCATCTAAGTCAATTTAAATGAGGTGTACCAGATACAGTACATAAAGTGTTTCATACTTGTGGAGATATGTTTAAGTATTGTTTCTTTAGGAAAATCTAATAGCTAGCTCCAGTTAATCACTGTCAGATGTTCTACATGCTGCAAGTGGTAACTTCCTTGACACAAACTGCTTTTAATCAGGAATCTCCAGCATATCTTGCACACATCTCAGACTGACTTTTGTGATACATTAAAAAGTCTTTATAGCATCTAGTTTTTGTTCATGTTACCCTGGTTTACTCTTTGCTTTACTGTGTAGGAAAAACTCTACAAGATAACTTCTTTTTTTTCTGGAAAAGGAGATGAATTCCACAGGGTTTCATAAAAATTAAACCACAAACACAACCCCCCAGCCTCCCCCTCCCAATGGCACTCACCACACTTAGTTGGAGTCAGGGTTATACAACCAGCTCTGTGAAAGCAGTGCCAAGCCCAGCCATGGGCCCAGGGCAGCATTCCTGCTTCCCCCACCCCCATCCCAACCCTTGTTTGTAAACACATCTTGGCTGAGAGCACGCGGATGGAGCACTGATAATAAGAGCCTTCAAACTATGTTCTTTAACTTCTCTGACTCTAAAAAGGCAATCAAAGCCACCCCACAATGTGTGATTAAATATACGCAGGGGATAATCTCTCCTTCGAAAAGCTGGAGAAAAGGTGGTGTTGAGACTGGTTTGAAGTGGTCTCCTTAATAGAAAAGGACGGTCCCTTTCTGTGTACATCATGATTTGCTTTGGGATTTCTGTTGTGCCCCGTAAGCCTACAGGATATTACAGCAGCTTTTGTGTCGCTGGTGACCCAGCTGTTCATTATTGAAAAATTCCACTGCTTGATGCTAAGGGCAGGAAGGCTGACCCCTCATCTTATGGACGTTACTATCTTTCAAAAGATACAGGATTAAAGGGCCGAGCAAAATCTGGAGGAAAGCTATGTCTGGTTTTCTGTGTTTTCATTGTCTTTTGCTATATTGGCCCAGAGAGGGATGTTTGTACAGGATTTAATTAGTTGGAATCAGGCTGAGATTATTGTTGAGACTATTTACTCAGCAAATCTCCAGTCTGAGCTGGAGCTTGAAATGAGTCTGAATAAGAAAATCGAGGCGTGCTCAGCCTTACTGCTCATATTCTGTAACGAGCAGCAACACATAGACATGAAGGGTCTGCTTATGTGGGGTGCTGAATGCCCTTCATTCCCACTGGGATCGATAAACCACGAGGCAACTATCATTGTATCACACGATTGAGCCTTAATCAGCTATACATAGCAAGTGAGAAGATCACAGAGGCCACCAAGGTTTAAGAAGAACTTTTTCTGCATTCTCTTGGGGAGCTACAGCAGTAGTGCATGATGCAGCACAGGAAACAAAAAAAGGCATGTTGCTATCACTACTGCAATTGTGGGGTTCCATAATTTCATACAGATCAAATTTTGTAATAAAAAAGTTAGAAATATAAAGTTTTTTACATATTTATTTTTTAAATTAAAGCATCAAGTTTCGGACATAAGACTTGACCCATCAGCTTCAGTGGAAAAGAAGACATTGCATCTGATAGATACAAGTGAGGTAGCTAGAAGAGCCATCAATAAGGGAGAAAGTAAGGAATACTGTTCTGTAGCAGGACATGACATCTCTGGGAACACAACCCATTCACTGCCTCCCCTGGTTCAGGGGGGAAAGAGATTCTGGCAGGAGATTCCCTGGGATTCATATCCTAAACTCCTCAGTAATTCCACGCCCTTTGCTCTCTGCATTTCAAGGAGAAGGTAGTCTTTCTTAGGGAAGATTTGTAAAGATCAGTAAGCTGCTGTTCATACTTCACACAATTAACACAGGTTCTTCAGGCCCCTGTGCAAACACAGCAGTGCTGACCAGGGTGCTTCTGGAGCTCTAGAGGGTGCAGAAGTGGCTCCTCCACCTACTCTTCCAACAGTGCTCTTCTATGCAGTGCTCAGGTGGGAACCACGGTGATACAAAATCCCTGGTCTCCATTCCCTTGTAGGAGGACCTCTACCAAAATCACAAATAGCTGCTTGCAGACACAAGCAGTCACTGTCCAGTGATTAGAGGAGGCATTAAGATTGCTGAGAGAAGAAAAATGTGTGGGGTCAGCTCCCCTTAGACAGGCACAATACTCATCAAAAAATTACCCCCCTCTGATTTATTATGCTTGAAAACTTCATGATGACCCAGAGCTAGTTACCAGGACCTCATCTCGAGCACCAAACCAGCCCAACTCCAGCAACACGGCTGGTCGAGGGTGCAGGGAAAGCAGAGAGGCAGAGGATGTTTCGTTGCTCGGGCTGCAGTGGTTACTATGGCACGGGTCTGGTGCTGCGGGCAGGGGCCGGGGGCTCGGCAGGCGTGTTGGGCTGCAGATGTTACCATTCACAAAGCTGCCCTCTGCAAAGGGGAAAAGCCCTTCCTGCGGGCTGGAGGCCCCTTGTTGCCTGGCTGCACTATTTCAGTCCAAATAATATTGTTTTAAACTTTCTAAATTGAAGAGTAAGTGATACAAAGAGAGCAAACATAGAACCACGGAGGATTCTCACCACACCAGATGCCAGTGACTGCCTGCTCCAAAAGACAAAAGCAGGTTCTTACCCAGCCTCAGAGTGGGAGGCAGGAGGCATACTGAACATCTCCCCAGCCCCCAGAAAATTAAGATCAAGCAAGGAAGTAGAATTCAGTGCTGCTCTTAGGTCCCAGCTGTGACTTTTTACCAGTTTTGAGCAAATTCTTGGCACCGGCTCAAAAGGCTTTTTGTGAGCAAGCATGTTGTCAGCATTTTTCCTTTAAAGACATATAACCTAAGGTAAAAGAATAAAGCTAGACTGAGATTTATGCTGCAGCTTTCTTTCCCCCCCTGCCTCCCACTCTGGTAAATTACTGATGTTGCTGTATCAGTCAGCTCTGCAAGCTGTGGGCACGTGACTTCAAAGGCAGAGGTTTTCCCTTCCAGGAAAGAGGATGGGATGAACCTTTCCAGCACAGGGGGTGTGGATCCTGCAGCTGACCAAGGCAGAAAGGCATCTTATCTGTGGCTGCTGTGTAGCAGTGGGAACTTCCCAGACCCTTGCCAACTGTTCTCAACATGCCTGATGGATCACAGGGTCTAAGGAAATCATTGCCATGTTTATGTTACATGGTTATATTATCTGCTTGCAGAAACCACAGCCCCTTTGTGCACTCAGACTCTTCCTCCTAAAGAAAGGAAGAAAATTTGAATAGAATGGAGTCTGAATAGCAGGGAGATGCAGCAGACAATGAACACAAAACCCTCTTTCAAATATTTTGCTGGTGATTTTGTACGAAACAGCAAGTCTGCATTCCTCCTTGAAATGCACTGTGAGCTTTCATAAACAAGGATTTTTCTGGAAGCTCAGAATTTTTAAAATTCAGAGTATGGAGAAGGAGCTGCCCAGCTCAGCTCCCACCCAGCCCTTGGGGGGAACTGATCCAGCTCTGCAGCCAGGAGGATCAGGCTGCGAGAAAGAGATGGCAGGGCTGAGCTCTGCAAGTGCTGAACAGGGATCCCATCTTGTAAAAGTGGGAAAACTGTTCATCTCCTCCAAGAGGAAAATCATATCTACTCACAGAATTACTGAAAATTTAACCAGGAAGGTCCCTTTGTTTTTTAAAGTATTGGAAAAAACCGATCATTTTAAACAAGCAAAGGCCCTGTGAGGACCGACTCATTTAAAGCAGCCATGCCACTGAGGCTTGCCTGGCTGTGAGCAGCAGTGAAACTCAAACCCTTTTGTTTTAAACCTCCGAAGCACAGAGCACGGCAGGAGCTACATAGGCTGTGAGCACGTCTGCAGCAGGCACTGGACTGCCAGCACAGGCACTGGCTGCAAACAGCACCACTGGAAAATGACATGAGAGAAGATTTGGGGATGGAATACCTGGGGCACCTGGGGGTTTGATGTGCTTTGCAAGACACAGGTAGATCATGGACACACAGCAGTACCTCAAGGGCAAACTGTTTGAACCCTTTATGAGTAATGCAAACACTGAGATACCACTAAGCGTTCATGGAGCACCACAGCTCCATCTCCAGCCACAGGCTAAGGGGCATCAGACCTTCACAGTCCCTGGAACAATCAAACCACCCCACAGCACTGGCAGCACCAGGATACCTGGCAGCTTTGGGACCCCCTTCCCCGGACAGCCAGGTTCTTCACGCCTATACCAGTGCTGAGGAGCAGGGCTGTTGGCATGGAGGAAGGACAGTGTGGGCAGCTGAGGGACAAGGGGTCCCAGCACGGCACCAACCCCTGGTTCAGCAGAGCACCCACAGCACTTCAGCAATGAGGATGCAGCAGCTCGGCTGCAGAGGGAATTCCACGCAGGCTGCAGATTCAGCACCGTGTGTGTCTGTCCTTCAGATGACAAGAAAAGCACTGCAGCTAACGTTTGTTTGTTGGGCTCTGCAGCCACGCTCACTCCTTTGTTGAGCGACAGGCACAGGAACAGCCCAGTGCCAGTGCCACGCTCTGTCCATCGCAGCCGGGTGCCCTGCACAGCCGGACAGCTACACACAGAGCACCGTGAACCAGATCTGTGAGAGCCCTTCCCCCTCTCCCCCGCCCTTCTCTTCACAAAGAGAGAGTGGATGGTTAGAAAGCCCTGATCTGATAGCCCTGTACAGGCTGCATCTTGAGAGAATGGACATCCAAGCTGCTGACAGCCCTATCAACTCATCCTCCCATGGAGAGCAATCAGGGCCAACACATTTGGTGATTTATAAAGAAAACTGTTTTCACAGACACAAGGTGAAAGACACAAGCTCTAGATTACCACCAAGATTAGCATGCAAAAATGTATTTGAATTTCTGATCAGCAGGAGGCTTCAAAGGGCCCGGGCTCAGATTAGCAGGTGTTACGTGAAAAAGGAGAGAGAGCTTTTGTGCTACAAAGTTGCGCCAGCAAAACAAATATGTCTTTCACTTTGAAGAGCTGGGGAGGAATTTGTGGCCATTGCCATGGAAACTCAACAGGCCTTACGCTGCAAAGCCAGATTTTGGAGACAGAACTGCTCTTATGTCTGTATGCTGCTGAATACAACGTGTCTTTATCAGAAGGCTGCTGAGGAAAGTGAAATGACAATGTGACACCATTGTAACACCTTTGTTTGGTTCAGCTGAATTTCCGTTATTTGGAAAAGGAAAGAGCACAGCAGGTACTTGCTTTCAACAGTGGATCCCCTGAAACGACATTATTTAGAGAAAAAATATATAAATTTCAGAGGACCTTGATTATCACTAACATCTAGCTAAATTTTCTGGGCCAATACGGTCCCACTCAAACTGTGTAGGGTCAGTCTTTGGCTGTATGTTTCAAAACTCTTTTTCCACTTCTCTTTCATTCATCCTGTCTCTGCATCATAACTGAATGGCCTTCACGTGAAACACAAGGCCCTGACTGGATAGCAGTGACCTTCAACCAAACCAAAGCAGGCTGGAGAGGATGCTGCCACTGTTCTCAACACCCTCGGTGACCTCACTCAAGCTGTGACAAGCCCATCTCCTTGAGCCCTCCCAAAGGTGCTGTGCTCCACGGCTGGCCATGGGGACAGGTGACTCCACAGGGCTGTCCTCATGCACCGGGCCCCAGGGACCATGAGCAGATGAAATGTCCCCAAAAGGACATTTGAGGAGACAAGTCCTCCTCAGGGTAGCAGGGAACAGGAGCAAAGGGCGGGGCAGAGAAGGCAGCAGACAGTCGAAAAGGCCCTCTCCAAGGGGCCGCAGCACTGCAGGCTCTGGAGCTGCTCCTGCCCAAGTGTCTGCCTTTGGCTGCCCAGTGCACCTGACCCTGGTTACAGACATTGTTTTATAAACAGAACACATCCACAAGTAACCAGTTAGTCCACCACTAACTCATCACCATCAGCATGGTTAAAACACACAATTAAATAGCTGATGCCAAGATATTACGCTGAAAGGTCACAGTATCTCCCCACTCCCCCTGCAGTTCAGCCCTGGCTCATCTGGCAGCGTGGCAGGGGCAAAGACAGGGCCCCTGCTCCCAGACCCCTGCTGTGGGGGCACAGACCCACACCACCACAGCCCTGAAGCTGTGGCCAGAGCCACCATCTGGGGAGCACAGGGCCTCCATCCCCAGAGGGCACCCGGCCCCAGAGGGCCCCCAGCCCCAGAGGGCCTCCATCCCCAGAGGGCACCCAGCCCCAGAGGGCCTCCATCCCCAGAGGGCACCCATCCCCAGAGGGCACCCGGCCCCAGAGGGCACCCAGCCCCAGAGGGCACCCAGCCCCAGAGGGCACCCAGCCAAGGTCCTACAGCCACAGGAGGTCTCCTCACGGCTGCTGCAAAACAAGGAGGCAGTGAAGGCAGAGGCTTCCTCCAGGGAAAGGCATGGATGCTGGCACTGCCACCTGTGACTGCCCCCACAGCTGGTGAGCAATGACTGCTCGGGGCACCTGGAAACGCCTCACATAGGGTGCAACACATGAAGGCAAAGAAAACTGTGGAAGACTTGAAAAGTCAGGACTCAGACTCACCCCCCAGGCCAGGGTCAGCAGGATCATTGCAAGGATCCTGTCTCCAGGCACCTCTGAAGGTGCTCAGGTGATCCTCCCAAAGGACAGGTTCCCCAGGGATGTTCCAGCTTTAGGGGGCTGAAGGGCAGGCACAGGGCAATAACTCTTAGTTTTGCTCCACTTACACCTGGCCTGCCTGGAACACCTCAGGCAGAAGGATCCTGGCACCACATCAGGCATGGAGCCATCTCAAAAAGCCCTGCTCACACACTGGGCAATGCTGCTTTCTTTGCTCTCACTCAGGAGTGTCAGAAGATATTTCTTGGACGTACCAGGTTTTGGTTAGTCTCTTCCTGTTGAAAATCTGCATTGTTATTTAAAAATAATAATCCACTGGTGTCTAAGTGAGCCTTGTACAAACCTTAAAAGGCTCTGCTGCATTAAATAAGAACACAGTCTGTGAGAGGCAAAGCAGCAGCACTGTCCTGACATTAAGATATCAACTACCTGTGAAAAGAAACGAGTGTAACAATAGTGTAACAAAGAACCAGGGAGCACTTGAAACCCTGTATACTTGCTAGAACATGTATTCGCTGTCTTAGATCTCATTTTTAGCTTCCACAACTCCTTGCATAAGAATACCAACTTCCTCTCCAGCCTGCCCCACCTTCGCCGGCTTCATTCACGTTTGCAAGAATGCATTTTGCCCCGAGAAATCTGGCAGAAAATGGAGCTCCTGTCCTTCTTCCCTTGCTGGCTACTTATGAAAAGACTTACAGTATTAAAAGCTAAAGAACTGGTTCCACAGAATTCCACAGAGATAAACACCCAATTTGGTGCAGATACTGCCTGAATTTCAGTGCCATTTGCATTCAGCTAAGAGGGAGCAAAGACTCCTGGTTTTCATCAGTAACTGGTCACATCCCTGGATACACAAAGACAAATAACGCTTGCATCTGAAAAAAGAAGCATACTTTAAAATATTCATCCTTGAAGCATACTTCATATGGGCCAAGCACTTCTACACTAATTAGTTACATCCAGGTATTTTTCAAAAGCTAGTATAGCAATACTTAGATCTTCCTCCATACCATGCGTTTAGGAAAAAGTATTCCTTGAAGTGTAAGCATACAAGAAATATACAAACACATAAATTATCTAAATGAAATAAAAAGTGCAGTCCTTACATTTATAGCCTGTTTACATTTCCAGTTAAAAATGTTTAAATTAATATTTAATTCCAAGATATATATAACACAATAAATATAATCAAACCAAACCAAATTAAAATAATTTCAGTGTGTGAGTTGGAAATCCTCAAAGATTATTCTGAATGAAGGAAGAAAGAAATTTTACGATAGAGATCTAGAAGTTGAGGGAATAACTTACAGTCAAATGCCAAGGTTTTACACTGTCAGTTATGTAAAACAGCATAAGACAAGGCAGCTGAATTTGTAACTCACAAAACCCTGACAAGTGTGGTCAACCTCCTGAAAGCAGTAATTTATTATCAGAAATGTCACGCCTACACAATAGCCTTATTGTTGATTCATTAGGTAATTTCCCTTGAAGACCAGCTGTTTCTAGTGTGGTGGGATGAATAATGAGAAAGATATTTAATGTTCAGGGTACAAATGACAGACATAAGGAGGTTCTAACACCACCAGCGTCTCACTGCCTACGGCACCAGCTCTGTTCCAGGGGGTAAAGGTCCTACACCTCCCACTTGCACAGAAAACCTCCCAGGTGTCAGATCTGCTCAGAGGGCAGGTTGCTGTGCAATACCTTCAATAGAATCAGGAGACCCATGTGATACGGCCAAGCAGGCCTCGGGCTCATTGTCACCTTCTATTTCCATTGACATGCCCCAGGGGTAGATACTTTCCCCTCCCAGCAGACTCAATTTATTCCCAGGTGCTTCGCTGAATGTCTCGCCACCAGTGCAGCTTGCAAAAGACAGTCCCCATGGCTGCGCTCCAGGCAAGCTTTTATCCTGTTTTCCAGAAGTGCCTCTTTTTTAACCCCAAGCCAAGTACTATCTAGATAATAATTATTAAACTATAATTTACTACAGCTAGTAGTACTCTCTGCTAGTTGTTTGGTTTATTTTTTTTAATTTTACACAAATACATTATTTGTCCCTCAAATGATCCCTCTGAGGGCTACTTCTCCATCATGTTAAGTAACACTGCAATTAAAGTGAGTTAAATTCACCAATAAGCAGACAAGCACCATGTGCTGTATGGCTGGTGTTCATTATGCTCAGTACATTAATGCCAACAGTTTGTCACTGCTTCTCCTGTTACAGCCACCTAAACTGCAAGAACCACAAAAAAAAAGGGGAGGGGAGAAATTTGTCTAAAGGCTGTGATTGATCAGCCCTTTAATGTGATCCTGGAATACAAAAATCAGGTGTAACCATTTCTTCGCCTTTCAGAATGTACCTGTTTGGAAACGCAGCTGCATGCCAAGCAGGACCACAGTGCTGCCCGGAGCAGGCTCCGAGGGGAAGCACTGTGGCTTTGGTTGTGTTCCCAGAGGCTGCAGCAGGATGGAGCCTGGATGCTGACACGCTGGCAGCCTCCTCCACAGCCGAGTCAGGAAACCTAACAGTGTGCTGATACAAGGCCCAGCACTTACACTGAAATTGCAATAAAAAGGAAAATAACCGCTCTCTACCTCGTCTAGCGATGGCTTAAGCTCTGAGATGACAGAAGGACAATTCAAGTTCTAAAGGCCTGTCACTTGCAAGTGCCCCTATTCCTCCTATATTTTACCTTCAGTTGCAATTATATCAACACTTTTAATTAGATGTGGCTTTAGGAAAATGAACAGAAACCCTAAACAGTAAATACTCCTTCAGTATTTCTTTCTGAAGCCAGATGCACTGATAGTGCACTTCAAACATGATTGTTTTTCAGTGACAGCGCTATAAGGTAAATAATTTAGTAAATATCTTCTTCTCAGATCTTACTTGTGCTGCAGCTGAGATCAAAATCAAGTTATTGTCCTTCTCTACCTATGGGAGGGAGTGTAATAAAAACCTGGATTTACAGTTAATCAGATCTGCTGACTTTGTGACTTCTGTCTGCATTTTAGTACTGCACCACTGCTGAATAGCTCTGTATCTTCTGACACCAGGGGAGTTGTTCTCTGTCATCTCAACCGTACCATAATAATTCTGTTGCTTTTGAAACTGTTCCCCTAAATGCTTTAATTGAATATAAATCATATTCAGTATTTTTATTATCAGAAGAAAAGATCTGTGAAGACCTTTTCCCCTCACACATGTGAACACTCGCCCTTAGTGCAAGCTCCCTCCCCACTCTTGAGCTCTATGCCTTGTCCCACAGAAAGGAGCCCATTGGTTTGGGTGTTCGGGCCTCCCTTGGCAACCTTGAAACCTTCCTCCGTGTTTGAAGTCCCCAGATTTTAAGAGTGGTTCCCATGATCCTTAAAACCCTGGCATTAAGTCACGGCCTGATGCTCTTCTCCACAGCAGGAGTTTAAATTTGAAGTCACTACTGGTCTAAATATAAATAGAGCTGAGAGAACTGTTTGGGATTTATATTGCTAGAACCTTGCCCTTGTATTCCCTTCAGTATGCCTCTTTAAAACATGGATATAAATCCTGGTTTTCTTCAGTCACCAGGGAAAATCATGGGTACTCCTAAGAGGGTGGCACTGCAGCTCCAGGTGTGCTCAAGGGGCTCACATTCTCCACACCCTCCACCCCAGGGAGGATGGAAACGTGGTCCTCCAGAAGCATCGTGTGGTCAGTGCTGTGGGCACTGGCCACTCTCAGCTCAATATAATCGCATTGCAATTAGCATTTAATCATGTACTTCTTTCTATCACACATCTGTGATCACCAAAAACCCAACCCAAGGAACCCGTTTGCCCTTCTGAGAAGCCTCCCATGGCAGAAGCATCCCTTCTGTCTGGGTGCAAGGCTCCTTTCCACGGCTGATGGAGCAAGCTGCACGAGGATCTGTGCACATTAGGAACCAAAAAGAGCTGAAGAACCACCCCCGGTCACTTGGCTCAGCAGTCCTACAGGACCACAAGCTGCGACAGCGACTGCTGAGATCTCACCATGTTTGAAGGAGGGGACTAGACCCCTTTTCCTATTTTTTGCCCTTTTAGACTTTCAAGTCCAAACATGGAGATGTGCTCAGTGCAATTTCTCCATAAGGAAATTTATAAATTGTGCCCCATGACAGAGTTCTGCCAGCAGAAGAGGTTTCACAATTAGCAAAACCTTGTTCACTGCTCTGTTTTAGAATCTGATTATTGTTCTACATTTATCTTAAGCAAAGTGGCTGACAAATAACTGCAAAATAATCTGATAAAAACCATTTATAATGCCAGGTTATTCCAGGTCTTTCTCCCTAACTATTTATGACAAGGTAATAATGCTGGTTATGCATTTGTCTGACTTTAAATTGGTTACTAACAGCCATGATGGATGAGGGGAAGGATCGCCTTATTCGGAAAAGCAGCTCTTGATTTCTGATCTCATTCTTGCAGGTAATGAATTATATCTAATTAGCAGGTTCCAAATCTAATCAAGAGGTTGAGATGTTGACCCAGAGCAGCAAAAGAGGGTGAGGAGGCCTCCTTTTATGTTTTTTTGCTTATCTTAAATAAAGAATACTTCATAAATACAGTCTTCTGGAGAGCACTGACTATACTGGCTAAAGATGGAATCAATTCTAAAAGTCACTGTTTCAGTTAACAGTTTAATGAAACTCATCTCCACAGATGTATTCTTTCCATTGGGAATGTAAACTCTGTATTCCCCATTATGGTCTATTTATTTTATTATTTAGGAAAAGTATGAGAAATTGTTGTTGTAAGCAAATCAGGCTCCAAGTGAAAGAAATTCTTTTTCATATAATGAAAAAATTCTGTGAGTTAAGAAAAATTTCCATCAGAATTCTTGAAAAAGAAACAATTATTAAAAAAAATAAAGGAGCTGGAGTGGAAAAAAATAGCACAAGGAATGGACAGATTAAAAAATGTTTTTCAGTTTTACATCAAAATAGCTGCAAAGCAAACAGAGCTCTACTTCTAATCACATTTTGATCTTATAAGCACAATTTTCCCCACCAGAGACAGTGAAGTGAATACAGGAGTACAAAATCTACCCTGCAATTCCATCAACAAGTCATGTTTGTCACTCTTTGGCTTTCACACTTGACTTAAACCCACTATTTAATACCTAAACAGGTTCAAAGGTACCTGTGCAATGTTAATACCTGTGCTGCAATTAATCACCCGCCCAGCCCTGCTTCTGCCAGTGATGGGCCTGCAGGAGGATCCATGGCCACTGCATTGAGCCCTGAAATGCAGAAGGACCTTTCACAGCTTCTCTTATTTTCCTTTTATGATTATTTTTAAATTCTCTGTTAAGATCTTTTAAGAAGTCTCAGTTATGAAAACAAAATGAGCATTTAAAAGACAAATATCTTCTGAATTAGTAATCCAGACCTATGCCGTGTGGTTTATGTTCATAAAAAAAGACAGTATCTTATACAAGTTCTTGAGATGCTGTAGCTAAAGCTAAAATCTCTGTTTTAGCTGAAGTCCTAAACAGGCCTACAATTTTCCTAAATATTGATCCAGTCTTTCTACCTCAAACTTACACAAGTCTCAAGTCTAGCAATAAATCTCAGTCTAAAAAGGACAAAATCCTACCCCCTTATTTATAATTTGTGGATTTATCCCTGTCCACAGCAAGCTCCAGCTGAATATGACCACGAGAGCTCCAAGCCCTTCTGGCAGGAATTGCACCCAGCCAGCCCAGCAGTGTGCAGCCAAGGCCACCTTTGGCTGTGAGGGCTGCCGGGAGAAAGCTAAAAAAGCCAGGCTGGAAAGTAATGTCCAGAAAGTACAGGGGCAGCAGCAAATGCCCTGAGTGCCCAGCTGAGCCTGATGCTCAGTGGGAGCTGCTGCACCAGCAGCCGTGGGTCGGACAAATTGCCTGGTCTGGGGGGAAGGGGCTTCGCCATGGACCCACCGTGGGCACGGCTGCCCACCCTGCCTGGGCTGGGCCAGCCTCTGCCCGGCTCGGTACGTGCCTGGGCCAGCTCCTGCTGCGGGGCAGGGAGCAGGAGAAGCTTTAGGTCCTTCACATGGATTCACAGCTTCTGCTGCACACCCCAGGGATGGCTTGGCTTCACTCAGTTAGGACCTTTTGCCGTGTGAATAAAATGATTCCCCAGAGAAGGATTTTGAGCACAGCAGCTGCAGTTCTCCGAGTCACAGGAAAGGTGATTGAAAAAAGGGTCAAACCCAAAGTGCAGCTCCACACATGATGGGCTGTGCTGCACCTGCAGTGAGCGCTTTGGGGTAACAGCCATCAGCTCTCACTGCTTTGCAGGGACCACAGGATGCACAAGGAGAAAGCTGAGGCAAAGAGCTTCTGATTCATTACAGCATGACTTTTCTACAGCAATAGAGATGGACTTGGAAGCCTTAGAGCATATCAAGGTGGTCTGAATCGCCGTGTTTGTGCAGTGACACTGGGAGCGTGTAGCAGCTCAGAGGACACGAACTCCCTCCTTGACCCGGGCAGCCCGAGTGCACTGCTCAGAACTGCTGACTGACCTTTGCTTTCCCAGGAACAGGCAGAGTTTTATGTGATCTATTACAAGTGGAATAATCAGAAGTCTTCTGGTATTTTTACCTGCCAGAGTCACTATATAACTCTTATTTCTTGTTTTGATCGTAATTTGAGAATCTCTTCAGTGCGTATGGTGTTCAGATCACTGCCCTTTCCAGGGATCTGGAAAGCCAACCCAGGGATCTGGGTTCTGCCAAGCCACAAACCAGCTTTGTGCAGTCAAACAACACAATGAGACACTTAAAAACCCCTAATGATTGCCAAGGGAGAGCTGAACGGAATGAACTAGAGCCATCCAGTGCCCTGCTTACGTTTAACATTGCTAAGACAATGCTACGGCTTGATTAGCGTGTTACCAAAAGGAACGGGACTTCGCTGTTTTGTACCGTAGCACCCATGCTCCCAGGTGTTAAGTCTGCCCAGCTCACCTCGTTCCAGGGCACTGCAAACAGGTACTGTTTGGGAACAGGAGCATTTGCTTGCCAGGCAGACTAGTAAAATGATGGATTTATAGTGCTCTGTCTTTCATCTAATGAGGTTAAGTGACCAGTTCCAACTACGCCTGTTTCTCAGGCAATACCAGTTTTAAGAGCTCATTTTTAAAGCCAGACAACTTTACTTTGTATTTATCTATTTATTTATGCATTTCCGAAGATCGCCACAATGTTTACTCTGTTATTAACTCTGTGTCAGGCACTAATGGCCTGTAATTATCTTTGAAATTGGATTTGATGTTGCAAAGTTACATAGTACAGACAAGTGTCCTAATGATGTCAGAGTTTCATCATGAGAAACTGTTCTGATGCTGCAATTTACTTAGAAAACACACCTGCCATGCAGAGCATATGAAAACAGATCAACAATGAGCCTGACTTAAAAACTAAACCAGAGCCCAAATACCCCAGAGCTGTATTTCAATCCACTTCAAAATGGCTGGAAAAAACCAGTTACCCATGCTCATATTCTGCTGCCTGTACCCCCCTGCACAGGCCTACATGGACATATTACTACTTCTTCTTATTTAACAAAATAGTTCACAACATAATTCCATAAAATTAGCATAAAAACTAATGTTTGTGAGTGGTATTTTCTTTGTTGCCCCTGAGCCCGGCCGAACTAGCATGTTCTATGTCATTCTTTCTTGTGAACAAATGGCTGAGAGCTATCGCCTCCAATTCCCCATTAAAGCCCTCGCCCTCACTCATTCTGTCTGCAGAGAGACCAGAACCCCCCCAGCAGCAGAACCCGCTGCCATTAATTCAGTTACCCGGGGAATTTCACACCTTTGCCAGGCCCTTTACGGTTCTCATTTTAGTGCAACCTAATCTCCAATGGATGAGGAAAGCTGTGAAGAAGGGCAGCTCAAGCTGAAGGCAGCAATTAAATGATAATTAGGGCTTTACTTCATCTTGTGATTGATAGAGGTTCACTGGACCCAAACTGCATCTTGTCATGTGCTAATAGGCCTGGCAAGATACTCCACTGCATCTGAAGGATTTTGCCTTATCTCAAGAGAGATAATCTACTCAACAAGTAATCTCCTGCCTGTGGTAAAGTGCCACTGTATATTTACCAGGCCAGTATTCTTCACGGTTCAGCTCTGAACAAGCCCTAGGACTTCCTTAGGAGCAAGGAAGCCAAGGCTTTCCTTTCCTATTTTCAGGCTTCTGGGTGCCCAGCTCTTGGGTCTCCCAGAAAAGCTGCTTCATCTCCCTTAAGCACATCCCTCACCAGCCCAGACCCTTACAGGAGCCACCACCTTGGAATCTCAGTCATGGAAAACTTTTGAACCATTTTTAGTCTATTTACTGCTCCTGAGGAAGTGAACTGTCCTGCAGCCCTGAGCCAGGAGTGTGGCGAGTGGGAGGCAAGAATGCCCATGGTCCAGGGCTGCAGCTCCCATACTCCTCTGTGTCTTTTGGGCCTTTGTCAGCCCAATTACTTATTATAAACAATACAGTTTATCTTTATCAGAATCATTATCTAAATTGGCTACATGACACATGCTGTTTTCCTAACTGCACTCCCGGGAAAATGTGCTATAAAATCTGTGATTTTGTGCTTTGTAATTATCCCTCTATGGGCTATAAAGCATTACTCTAGTGTTTAAAATAGGTATAGCTAGCATTTTCCACTCCTCAGAGTGGAACATTTATTCTACCTCAGAAAATAAAATGCAGCAGAATATTTGGTGCAATCAAGCAGAGGATTGCTGCAGCCACGTCCTGAGTGCTGAGCTGACTCCACACACAAAGGAGTTTCTCATGACGTGCTCCATTTTTATTATGGAGTTTCTTTCTCTCTGAGCAAGACGAAGATGACCTAAGATAGTGTGAAGTGAAACATGGCCTTAGCTGGCATTTTAGTCTGGAAATGATGAGGTGTCAACAATAACGGTTAACAGGATCATACTCCCAGTGCCATTAATTTTCTCTTTTCAGTATCCTCCACATTTCCTGTTGTAAAAATGCTGGCCAATTCTTCCCTGTTGCTGACTTTTGTTTTCCTTACTGTTTTGAGAAATTCCTCCTTCCTCAGGATTTCTAAATCTATTTCACACAGTGCCAAGCCAGCAGCTCTCCCCATGATTAAAACAAAACACTTCAGTTCTAAAGAGCAAAGACCTCACCTCCCATCTTGCACAACATGAGGTGTCCCTGGCCTCCCTTTTTAGCTGATTCTGCTTGCTTGATGCACTTTCAGAAGTTCAGTAACTAGCAGTGGAGGGGTCATGTTTGCCCTCAAGTTGCTGCTTTTCATGCTTGACATGTTTTTCTACTGTCCGGTCCCTTAGCTGCAACAGGGTCAAGAGGATGGAGGGAAGGGTGGGGGTTACAGAAAGGGTATTGTATTACACAAACCCCAAAAGGTTTCGGTTACAGAACGTATATTGTCCATGTCTGTTGGGCTTGTGAAGAAGTATCAAGTTCACCACATTCTCATTTAGGGACTTTGATCCTTTCAGTTAAAAAGAAGCTGCTGAGAATTACTCTGCAGAGCAAAGAAATGAATCAGTTGTACTCTCTCACCCAGCACTGAGGAATGCCAATATTTCTGTTAGCCAGCCCAATCCTAGGGAGATTTACCCAGCTGCAGAGAGGCTGGAAGGGGCTTAAGTCTATCAACACAACCAGAGGCTCCCCCTCCTTTCAGAAGGGCTCAAGCACCTCTTATGTTGCCTGACTTTCAGTGATGTGGAGCCCTTTATGTGTCCCTGGGTTTGAGTATTTTTATGCTCCTTCTGCAGCTAAAGCAGCCATGGGGACAGCAGCTGGGAATCTTGTCTCCTCCCCATCTCTCCTTCTCTAGGTTATCCATGATCACCCAGGTATTCCTGCTTAGGTAATTTATCCGTCAGATAAAAGTATACCTGGAATCACCACAGCAGTTGTTTCTGCTGCTCTTGCCTGTTGCCCTGAGAAAGGCTGACGTGTCTCAATGAACTTTAATTCTCCCAGAAAGTATGAAATTCTGAAACTGTCTTTTCCCATAGGAGTCCCTGTATTTTTTGCCTGGAACACATTTTTGCATATACTGACAAAGTTTGAGGGGTTTTTTTTCCTTGCATTTACATTGGTAATCTATGTTAATCTAACTTTTATGGCCTGGCTAGCTGTGATGTGCATGCTGGCATTGCTGAATCAGGGACACCTTATTTATATATGGGGGCTTTGTCTGCATTTACTAAAATAAGAGAGACTCGGAGCCATCAGGTGTTTCAGGGTCCGTGCCTGAGCATTATCCTGAGGGTAGAACCTACCCACGACCTAGATAGGGACTCAGAAACTGCCATAATACAGAGCATGGGAGTGTTAGAAACTGGCTTTCTTTCTGCTGTGGAACAGTCTGTTTCCTCTGGGCTCCCCCTGACCAGGACACAGGTCTGAGCTTTGCTGGGGAGCTGCATGTCCCAGTGCAGCACTTGGACTGGTTTTCAGAGGTGCCTTTTGGTACTTCAGGATCCCAGGGAGCAGCCACACAGAAACCTGTGCAGTGCTTCCAAGCCCAACCGTTCTGTGTGAAGTGATGCTCCCGTGAATGGGGTCAGAAGGGACCCAGAAAGGCATCACAAGGCGTTAGCTGATTTTTCAAGGGGCTCTGTTTTGTTGCATTAGCAATTTTCTACAGCATTAAGCAGTTTCATGGTACATTGAACAGCTCTGCCCGAGATGGGACACAGACTATTTTCAGCCCAGAGAGGTGACAAATTGTAGACATCAAACCTCATGCTGGACAGGGAGACTAGTAACAGAACAGCCACAAGCTTTCCAGTTCGCCAGACCCGGTCTCCCTTCTCAGATCTGCAGTCCCATCAGAGCCCTGCTCCAGCCTTTTGGCAAGCTGCTGCCTCAGTGCCTGGGAAAGTCCACATCTTCATTAATCACTACCTGGGCCTGTCTAACCTGTTCTCTCTCCTTGCTCCAGCCCTTCATCCTTTCCCTTCTTTCTTACCTTTTCTCTTTAAACAGTCTTCATCTTTTTTTCAGGGAAATTATCCAGAGATACTAACAACAAATAGAATAGCTTAGACAATTTTAGGGTCAAGAGCTTCCCTTTTATATGACAAATATATGTATTTCAATCACTATTTCTGGTTAAATTTAGATTTCCGCTTGTCTCTTCCAGTTACACCAGGAAAACAACCAGTTACTGGCCTTGTTGCCACAGTGAGCAGCTGTACAGGAGGGGTTTTAGGATGGATTTTAAGAAAAAAAGGACTCTCAGGAAGAAGGAAACATTACAGAAGGGCTAGATAATGGATTGCCTGTATACCGTAAGCTGCACTTTTGACTTTCAAGAAATAAACCAGACCACATCAGTCTTGGCATTGTGATAAGAGCACTCAAGAGCAGCACAAGACACAATACAACCTGCACAACACACCTGGGCTCCACTAAACAGAGCATCATGGAGGGCCACACCAATGCACAGGAACTGCACTGCATCTGGCTGAGCCTCTTCTCATGGGACATGGAAGCAGAACCCAAGAGTATCTGCAGGCTTGATGGGAGGTAAGGAATTCTGCCTGACTACAGAGGTCTTTTTTCTTTAAGACCTTGCCTTTCAGAATCACATAACATTTCTAGAAGTAACAACAGTGATAATTTTTATTGCTGCTTAATTTCCAGTTTGAATGTTCCAATTTGAAACAGGTTGGAAGTTCTGTCCCACTTAAAATTTCACGAGCACTATTAGAAATTGTTATGTAATTGTCACTGGAATATTTGATAGAATCACAGACTTATAAAACTAGCTGAGTTGGAAGGAACCCATCAGGATCAGTCCAGCTGTGCAGGACACCCCAAGAATCCCACCTTGTGCCTGAGAGCATTGTCCAAAGGCCTCTTGTACTCAGGCAGGTTTGATGCTGTGCTCACTTCCCAGGGGAGCCTGTTCCAGAGCCCAATCCTGCTCTGGGCGAAAACCTTTTCCCTGAAATCCAAACTTCAGCTTCTCGTGCAGGACCCAAGGAAATGGCTGAAGCTGGTCATGAGAGCAGAGACTGGANAATCCAAACCTCAGCTTCAGCCGTTTCCTTGGGTCCTGCCACTGGTCACGAGAGCAGAGACTGGAACCCACCCCTCTGCTTCCCCTCACCAGGATGCTGAAGTCCACAATGAGGTCTGATCTCTTCTCCAGGCTAAGCAAACAAAGTGCCCTCACCTGCTCCTCATAAGACTTGCCCTCTCTGATTTGCTGAGATGTCTCTGCAGGGCCGCTCTGCCCTCAAGGGAGTTGGTTGTTCCCCCCCAACTCAGAGTCATCAGCAAACTTACTCAGTATTGTTTTGAGTCTTGTGTCCAGGTCATTAATGAAGACTTTGAAGAGGCACGGATGGAGCCCCACAGAACCCCTCTGGTGACCGTGCCAGGCTGATGTCACCCCACTCACTGTAACTCTTTGTGCTCGATCCATGAGCCAGGTGCTCACCCATCACAACGTGGTTGTCCAGCTGTGGGATGGACATTCTGTCCAGAAGGATAATATGAGGGTATCAAAAGCTTTGCTGAAGACCCAACAGATTACATCTGCTGGCTTCCCTTGGTCATCTGGGTGGGCTATCCTGTCGTAGAAGGAAATCAGCTTCAACAAGCAGGACTTTCCCCTCATGAAGCTGTGCTGGCTGTGACCAATGTGTACTCCATTGTGTACTCTATTGTACTCCACGTGTTTTTCAATACCTCCCAGAATAACCTTTGCCACGATTTTACCAGTAAATGCTACATTTCTTGCTACCTTCTAGAAAACAACTTGACTAAATGGAACTCACCAAACCCGAACTTCCCTCACAGAGCACTAGAAGGTTGTCTTTTTTGTTAATCTACAAAAATTTTCATAAATTATCAAAGGACATAACAGGCAGCCCTCCCTCCTCAGCCAGATAAAATCTGAACAAAAGAACACATTAAAAGGCATATAAAAGCACATGTGTGACAGAAGAGCTGTTCACTGGAAAGGGACACAGATAAAAAATCCCTGGAAATGTCATCATGCACTGTTTGTAGATACAGCTGTACCCGTATCTCTAAATTACAAATGATAATGAGGTGTAAAGATTTTATCAGATACCTGGCCAGCTTGAAAGACCTTTGTGTGTTGGCTGGTGTAGTCTCATATTAGGTGGTAGGAATTCTGTTTTCTTTTCTAAGTGGAACATCAGATTACACAGGTCTTATTTCACTGCTGATTGCAGTCATCCACTTAACATCTTGACAGATATTCAAGAATGGAGCAAAGCTGGTGGTGCTGCTGAGTGAGGTGCACATCCATCCATCATCTGCTAGCAGATCACTTGGAGGGCCAGGCCTCATGTCATTACCCTGCAGCACAACACGACTTGGTAGCTCTTTTTTTTTTTTT
>VZRV01010550.1:312431-351811 GCA_013398115.1 Falcunculus frontatus
TTTTTTTTTTTTTTTTTTTTTTTTTTAATTCCTGCTAACTAGGTTTCTCAACAATTTCGGAATGGCCTGTTAGCTGTCATTCCTACAAACAAAAACATCAACTGAAACATCCAGAGCTTGAGTAACACAGTGGGGGTTTGATATATTTTTTGGAGATTACACAGTTGTGTGATGGCTTAGCCTATTTCCAGTGTGCGTTGCCACTGCAGTCTGTGGATCACCGAGTCGTCTCCAAATGCTTGGTTTACTTTTTACAGCAGCAGGACTGCTGTCACCTACTGCACCACCTCCAGTGCTCCCATCCCAGCCCACTCTGGACCTCCTGTGGAAGATGATGGGCTCCCAGTTGAGCCCATGACTCTGCCATCTGAGGGCACAGCAGAGAAGATGAGGGCAGGACAGTGCCCCCAGCAGCCACAGTCCCCAGTGCCCTGCTGAGGTCAGGCCACTGCTCTCAGCTGCACTTCAGCAATGGTGCCCAAAAAAAAGTCACTGCCTGTGATCTGATCCTCTCCGATGCCCGACTGGTCTTCCTGCAAAGCAGCTTTCCAGAAGGGTCTGGCCAAGGAAATCCCTGACTCCAGGTGACCTCCACACCACCTCTCCTGGCACTAGCAAACCAAGTGCCCAACAGAGCTTCAAACCAGTACAGGACAAAGCCAGGACCTGAGAAGGATTTTTGCCCCATTGAAAGAAATATCACACCTGACAGTTTCTCCTCCAGATGATCACCTGTGCTCTTGCCACTCAGTAAGTTCAGAGAAAAACTGGGTTTTTTCAAGGAAAATTTATTTAGGGGAAAGATTTGAGATGAGTTGCAAATGTAATCAATGTCTGCCACCACTGCCAAGCAAAGTGCAGGTGGCAGGAGCACCTCTGCTACCGTACTCTGAGAGGCACTGGAAACCTCTGAGCAGCAGGAGCCTTATCCAGGAAGCAAACAGGTCAGTCAGCCCAACACTGAAGCATTTTGTGAAACACAAAGCTGAATGTTCTATATTCATTCATTACAGCTTTTGGCACCTTGTTGCCTCTCCTTTGTGACTCCATTTTTTTGTCATCTCTTCTACTTGGTTACATTAAAAGAGAAACTCTCTTCAACTTCTTTAATGTTCTCAAGCTCATAAACCACAAAGCATGTTCTACTTCTGTCAGCCTGTAAGATGTATTACACAAAGTGGACTTGTGTTCACACCTCTGTTGAAAGACAGAAACAAATTCTTCAGCACTCAAGAAGAGGAACCATTTCTTGTCAACATGCCACTATGTAGTTTGACTTCACTGGACATCAGAGGAGAGTGACGTTTCTCTCTAACACTGTTCTCTGTGAAATAGTCTCGAACAACAAGGAATGAATACATATGCTACCTGCCCAGGTGAAATGGTTATCGCCCTGTCTGCTTTCATCTAACAGTGCAAAAACGTGTTTGCTTCTATTTGGGAAACTCTCAGTGGAATCATTAAAAGCCATGGATGAAACCATATAAAATAGATTTGCATTTTCTTGTCCCAGAATACTTGACATAACAAAGGGCATATACTCCTTAACGTAAATAGATCACGCTTGCACAACACTATTCTAAATAAATCTGGGGCTAATGTAGTTTATGAGATACACTGAGGAGGTTAAATTGTTTCTGAGTAGGTGGTTAATTAAAGGATTTATTTTGCAGTTGCAGAGGACCCATAACTCATGAGTTACTGCACAATAAAAGTGTTGTAGATGTGTAAAATAACACCATGATTAACTCCCCCAAGCCACTCAGCCCCACACAGTTTTGTGTGCCCCTCCATTCTGCCAACGGCCCCAACCTAAAACTCAACCACACTGTGGCTTGGGGTTGGGATTGTTGCTGGTGGTGGTGGTGGGCTTGGGTTTTGTTTTGTTTTGGAGGTTTTTTAGTGAAATAGATGCATCTGATCAAGTGGTTGGCTCAGGACTTCTGCGAGATACAAAAGAGGAAAACATATACATGGAGGATTAATTATCAATCAAAAGTGGTCTAGAACAGAAGAGAGAAACAGCCAGGAAAGACTTTATAATATAGTAACTCTCATTCTGTTTCTCTCTCAAAAGGCTCCTGAGGAGCTGTGAGCTGTACCGTGAAGCTTCCATCACACAACACACTGCACTTGTGTTTTGTTTGGTAAGGTCAAGCATCTGTTTTGCCATTTCCTCAAAGTAATCTTAATGTTTAATGGAAAGTGACAAAGAGGAAGTGTGAAAAAATACAACATGGTTTTCCTTTTAGTTAAAACTCTGTTTGTTTTGGTCCATATTAAAAAAATTATTTTCCTATATATTTAGCCCTCTAAAATCCATGCCATTCGGCTACCAGCATTAATGATGTTAGGATGAATTATACAGAGAAATCAAATTTTCCGTAGCATTTGAACGCCATTAAAATGCCAAACAATAAACTACCAGACTGCAAATTAGATCACTGGAAATATCAAACACATTGCGGTATAAAATCCATAATTGCATTTAGCGCTTTGGCTCCCAGGGGACAGGCTGCTAAAGATCATCACCGTGCCACATATGAGAAGCTATTGACAGAACGATAAAAATCGACAGGCTAACCAAATAAACACTGCAGGCTTCATTAAATATTCAGCAACTGAAATTTGACTATCATGTGCCTTTTTTCCCACTAGATGTGTCCTGCTGCAGCGCTCAGGATCTCACCGTGACAGCGGTGTGGGCGGCTGTGCCCCGCAGGGCTCACGGCCGCGCAGCGCAGGGCGCGGGCAGCACCAGAGGGACCTGGCGCCATCAATAAACGCACTGCAGCCCAGACAGGGTGATTATTCTCCTGAATACATTATTAGTCTTGGCCCCGGGAATACCTCCAAAGACTTTAATTAGAGGAAGCATAATATCTGCAAAAGTTTAACACTCCTGCTAGGAGAGCAGGGACATTTTGTCCCTAATGAAGCTGAGCATTAAATGGCCTCCTCTCTAGCCCCTTCTGCAGGTGGGTGCCCCAGCAACTGCAGGACCCTGCACACCCTGAGACAGGCATGCCCAGCTGTTCCAGGCTGGCCAGGACTCCAGTGGGCACCTGTGTCTGAGGAGCACAGAGTGTGGTGCCCACCCCAACAGCCCGACCCTAAGGCCAGAAGGCACCCACGGGTGCAGGCTCTGGGATGCTCATCTCCACCTGGCTCTGACCTGGAGAAGGGTAATCTGCTTTGTGTAGCTCTGTCTTGTACATGGTAAGAGGGACACAGAAGAAATGAGTGTCCCTGGCAGAAGACAGGACAGTAGTAATTTTAAATTTTACTAAGCACTTATTTTGTGTTGCTTTCTTGGATCACTTGCTGGCAGGAAGAGCGCTTTTGTGGCTTAAACAGCCATTCTTTCTGGTGACAGTGAGATAAATAGAGCTACAGGAGAGCTGGTACAGGCAGAGGGCACAGAGCCATGCCATGTACTTGTGGAAGAAAAAGGAGCCTGAGTAAATCCAGTGTGCCCCAAGGAGTTCTAGAGCCCAACAGTACTTGCTGCTTGTGGACCCGGCCTGACCGAAATGGTGAGAAACTGGGACCTGGAACAGGGCTTGCGTACTACATTGTTTAAAATACTTAAAATACACTGTTGTATTTCTTAAAATTACATTGAACGTTTCAAATCCTGGAATTAGTTCCCACAACCCTGTCAAGACACATTTTCGCCTGCTTGCACGCTCATGCATGCAGAGTGGCACGCTTACTGCTGCAAGAGAAAAGAAAACAACGAAAAGGCTGCACGTTTCCTCACTCTGTTCCTACAGGCCTTGAGCCTGAAATTAGAACAAATAAAATGTATAATGCATGCTCTGGAAGCACCCAATAGGGTTATAAGCAGCCATTCCCTCTTCATGGAGAAAAAGTTTATGTAAATGACTGATGACAGTGTTATTGTGTGAGGAATATCAATGGAGTAATTACAGTTACATAGCTTGCTGCTGCACTGCTGCTCTAAGCCTGTGTTAATTTTTCACACCACTCCCCTGGGAAGGATCGCAGTGTGCTCCTAAGAGCAGAGCTAATAATCGGAGCTCTGAGCCACTGCCGCTGAAACTAGCCCCAAGGTCTTTCTGAGCAGACTGCTAAACACTGCCTGTCTCCCCAGAGAGAAGAGAACAGAGATAAAATGATTAAAAACTGCCAAATTGGACTGGCAATCACTTGGCTATACTGTCAGCCCAAGACAAGACAAATCTCAGTTATTTTTCCTTTTGTGAGCTGGAGAACAAGGCCAGCACAAAGCAGCACGACTGCTAGCAGAGCAGAGGGCTGACCACGTTCCAGGTCCTCACCACTTCTGTGTCAACATCTACAGACTCAAATGATATCTCAGTGATTTTATTTAACGCCAGCACAAATCCAGAATCTGAGAAAACCAAGCTTTATTTAGGCCTACTGGGACACTTACTAGAAGTCAATTCCACTTGTTTGATCCCAGGAATAATTTCAGAACTGAGCAGATCACAGACCCAATAACTACATCTCCCTCCATATAAGCAGTTCTTTGAGGTTGGACACTGCTGATACTGTTTGTCCTGAAGTTTTAGACAAATGACATATTTTGTCCAGCTCTACACGGTGAGAGGTAGCACAAGGATTAAGTGACAGAATACATGTTAAATGTGTAAATTAAAGCAAATGCAATTTTAAAGACTCAGGTGAGGTATCTGCACCCCAATTGTGTGAACACTGTGAGAGGGTCTTAAGCCACAGCTGATGATCAGTAACACAAGTTACCACTTCCCAGAGGCTTGGAAGAAATACTCCGTAACAAAAAAGAAAAGTAGGCACAATTAGCCTATCAGCTAGAAACCAGCAGCCCACATAAAGCAAGCTTGCAGTCCTGACACAAATCACCTCACAAAGGTGCCTACACCTTTCTTGGTGAGGCAACAGGGAAGAACAACAGCCAGAATGGCTGTGGAGAATCCCACTGACCTTGTGCATGGCTGGTCCATAAGCCCTGTGCAAGCTACATTTCCTGTGTGAAACCTGCCAAAATCGGTCAACATCACTTCATCCCTGTAAAGGGGCAAAAGGGTGATGGCTAGGGACGTCTTCTACGGCCCAACATGGTATTTTTAGCTTGAGTTTACTGCATGAAATCCTAAGTGCAGATGTCAGCCTTTGTGTAACCACGTAGCCAGATCCTTTTCCAGAGTCCGATTGTCAAGTGGCTCATGCATATTAATGATAAAAGTTACACCAGTCTGAACCCGGGGCTCCCCAACCCCTTCCTATCTATCCACAGAAAGGGGGATGACACAGGGGCTTTTCTCCTATACCCCACAAATTTCTCAAACATTTGTTTGCGATTAAACCATTTGTTTGTTATTAAAAATACTTTAGCTAATACCCTTTTGAAGCAAGAGGAAGAAATCTGGCAAGATTGAACACTAGCAGCTGGCTGGGATAAACGGGTTACAGGAGGCAACTTGCTCTGATAAATCCTCCAATTTTTCCAGTTTTCACTGAAACATCAATTGCCACGCCTTCTCCCCAAATATCTAATTTACAGGATAACTGTTGGAGTTCCACAGGGATTAAAATGACCTCTCATCTCTGTTTCTCTATAGGTCCGTGGCAATGCCCCCGGGGCAGGGCTGACAGGGCACCCACATGTGCCCGGCTGCGTGTCTGCCGCGGTGAGGGAGCAAACCCTGCACCTGGGGCTCTGCCAGCCTCGAAACCCTGCCCGGGGCTGTGCCCGAAACCAGCTTCACGCATGAGCAAACCAGGCTTTGGTCCTCCACGTCCCAACAGAGGTTTGGAAACAAGGCATTGAAAAGCTTGCAGGTGAAGGAGGGAGGGCAGCAAAGCTGGGGCACACCGGGACACTCGGGGCCTGGAGATGAAACCCCTCCCCACTGGGGACCACTGGTGCTGCTGGAGTGTGCAGCCTCTTCCCCAGGAGAGCAGCGTGCTGGGGGCTGGGCCCTGCACTGGTGAATCAGAACCACATCTGAGGCAGAGGATCCTCAGTTATTAAATAGTTTTTAGTTTATTTCATTGATAGCTCATTTTTAGTTGATTCTTTTTGACCACAGTGTCTCGTCTGCCTTACAAGTCCACCATGGCTCACTGTGGCTGTGTTGAAAAAGCCCCAACCTTCTGTACAGCTTTGGTTTACATCAGACTAAGGTAAACTGAATCCTTTTCACCTGTTCCAAAACTGATTTCGCACAGAGACCAGACACCATGACACCAAGCTCTGCAAAATCACATTCATTACCTTCCAGGTATCTATCAGTTAAAGCAAACATTTCTTCTGTAAAACAAACTGTTGGGAAGAGCCTCTAAAGTAGAGTTGGGAATGATATGGCCACATCTACAGCTCCTTTACCCTCAGCTGGACACACTGGTATTCAATTAAATAGAAACTATTCAATTAAGAGAATCTAAATAGGCATGTACTTGCAGCCTGGAAAAGTTTAAGTTGCTGGAGCTGTCTGCGTGGCATTTGTGGAGTGGAAATGCTTTAGGCTGCTGCAGCTCAAGGAGAGTAAGGCCAGTCTCCGTGGATGTGACACAGCCCCGATGGACATCCCTCACCTCCTTGTCTTCATTGTAACACAACCTTACAGGCAGCTGACAGACATTTTCCAGTGTTAACAACATGGGCTTGCTTACTGTGTTTGTTTCCTCGTCTCCAATCCTTAAAAAAAGGATAAATCACTATAATCTTAACTTTGATACACAAAAATATACCTTTTTCACACACTAAATACATAGCCAATGCACACCAGAGGCATTTCACTTAGTTACTGTGAGCAGAGAGTCATACTGTAAACAGAAAACCAACTTTCTACTTCAGCTGCTCTAGATCCAGATGCTTTCTCTGTTCTGCAACACTCCAGACACTTATGATTAAAAAGAACATACCAGGTATTACAACTATTAAACTGTTAGATACAATTTACAATGGCAATAACCCCCTTGTCGTTGTTCTTTCCTAAAGTTAACCAGAAGTTTGTCAGGTATTTAACAGCTCATGGAGAGAACTGAGTTTGTGACTTGTTTCACAGAAGATTGGTCAGTTATTTCTTAAAATCACCAGCTTTTGGTTTAATTCAATTTGTTCAAGTTAAGGAAAATACGAGGCTAACTGGTATAGGGCTTTTTACTTTTGGTCTATTTTACAGTGTCTCATTTCACTCATATTCAGAGCAGATCAGACCCGAGTCCTGCTCTGAACTTGCAGACTCGGGGCCAAGCATCTCCCGAGGCAGGCAGGGTATCCTGCAGCAGTGCCAGAACCTCAGGACTCAGCTCTGGACAAAAGCACCCCCGAGCCCAGAGGCACAGGCTGGGGACTGGGCAGGGGCTCTGCAGCCGGCCCCTCGGGGCTGCCCGTCCCACACACGGTGTCCCACCATATCCCACCAGGGTAATGTGGCTGGGGGCTGTCAGCCTTGCTGTCCCTCCAGAAGGGTCCAAAGGGATCGTTCAGAGGCAGAGGGATGTCTGCTGGATCATCCTCTGCAGCCAAGGCGGGAGAAGGCAGCAGACTGCCCTGAGGGATGAACTTCCCCGGCCTTCAGCTGCACCACGAGATGCAGGGCACAGCTTTGGCATAGGGTGAGGTGGACAAGGGTGGTAGGACTGGCCAAAAGATAGGAGGAGAACAAGCATCCAGTCCTCCTTTTATAAGAAATTTAATAACTTTGCTAGAGAAGTACAAACCAGGAAAGCTGACAGTGCTCATTCACTGAAAGTAATGAGGTTTGACGGATTTTTCTCAAGGATCACAGGTTATAGGCTCCCCTACTCATCAGAAGCAAGATGTTGTCAGGGTGGATGTCTATCTTTTCCCAAAAATATGAACAATTTAAACATGTGAGAGCATGTTGAAGCCATCATAAAGTTACTGTCATTTTTGTCCCTGCTAGGGTGAGCACTGCAAATGCAAACCAGCCTAGCCTCAGGACACCCACCAGCATGATGCAGCCCTGGGAAGGATCAGCAAAAGCTGAAGATGAGAAAATGATCAGATTAACATTTTCTCGCTACATGTCCCCAAGCTGAGTGCATTGCCTGCCACCTCTGGCTAAATTCACACAGAATTTAGCCCCAAGCTTCCCTGGATTTTTAGCTTAGCAAAGGATCCCTGGGCTTAGTAATTCCACCAGATGATAAGAGCAGTTTACAAAATGTCTTAGCTTTCCTATTTCTGGAGAGCTGATAATTTAGGGCTTGACACCACGTGCAAGTCTTGCCTGAGCAGGAGCCCTGCATGGTGTAATCGCTTCCTGCTGCGAGGGCACAGTGTCTGGATCAAGGCTCGCAGCTGACACGCTCCTGCCTGACACCAGGCTGGAGCAGACACCTCTCCCTGCCATCGGCACACTCCTGCAACCATTCCTCACCAGCTAACTTTCTCTTTCAGTGGCACGAGTGGTGTCAGTGTATGAGCTGGGTATTTTGATTTTGGAACGATCTGGGAGGTGCAGATTTTATTATGCTAATGAAATAAGAACACAATAGTCCTCTGAAGCGTGCAAGCCAGAGGCCAGGGGCAGTGCTAAAAACTTCTCCCACAGGAAAAACAGATACAAGGCTGGCTTTGAGAGTGGGCGTCTTCTACACTAACCACTGCATTGTCAGAAACCACAGCTGTCCACCACATGAGCGAGCTCAGACAGGCCTGCCTCGGGCGTGCTGACAGGTCAGTGCCTGCAGCGTGGTGCTCCCCTGCAACCCAGGGCAGCTCCTCAAGCTCTGAGCCAGCCACCTCGCAGCCCAGCACCCGTGAGGGTACGTAGGGCACCAAGCTGAGCTGTGCCAGAGCTGGCCCGTCTGCCTTCCTAAAGGCAAGGGGCTGCTCGGCCTCCCTGGGCATTTCTAACACAGGCATTTACAAACACACTGGCTTCTGTTTGGCCCTTTTATATGTGGCAATTTTTAATAGTGCGTGTCTTGCAGCACAGCATCAACGAGAGTCTGCAGAGCAAACCTTCAGCTGAGCACCTGCACAATCCCCTGCCTGGCCCAGCTTTCGAGGTGCTGTGCATGATCCTTCTCTCGATCTGCTGTTTGCCCTGTCATGCTCTTACAGCACACGCAGAACAGCTTGGGTCTTCCAGGAGAAAAAACACCCAACAAGCCATTATTAAAATTAGTTTAGTAAACAATAATCAGAGGAATAGTTAATAAGCACAGCTTTGTGGTGTTAAGTAGGAAATTAGATCCACTGCCCCATTACTATTTTGAGTGAGAAAGCAATGATGCCTTTAATTATGCATAGTCTGCTTTATTTGAACTGTGTTGGCTGTTGTGAAGGAAATAATCAATGTAAACGCCTCCTGAGGTCGCTCCTGAGGCAGCCGTGAAATGAACTAAGTGAGCAGAGCAGTGCGTATAATCATATCAAGCAAATCCCCAGGTACCAGCCTGAGAAACACACACATATGATTTATACACTCTCCACAACTCAACACTGACACCCCGAGCCATTTTAACAGCAGAGCCTGCACATTGCTCTGAATTCTTACCTACACATGACAAGTCAAATTTTTGAAGCTGGAATTAATCCTGTGCATTTTAAAATTAACACAGCCTACCCTGAACTCTGTGGGAATCCTGCTTGATTAGGAATCACAGAACTCAACTCCTGTTTAAAGCCAGTTTGTATTCCAGGGACCTTAAGCAGAACTCCCCAAAGAATTTCTGCACACTAAAGTTAATCTTCAGGAGAAGTTCAACATGAAATGAAGTTTAGAACCAAACTCTACTGTAGTGAGAGGGGCAAGATTCAGGCTGGAGGAATTATCTTTTAATTTCTATATTTATTTAATAGCAAACTTTTATCTGAATTTGTTTACAAAGCTAATCAGATTTTTGTTTGTTTATTGTTTTTCACATTTTTGAGTTCAATCAAATATTCTAATTACTAGTATCCATCTTTAGTGTGAATTGGCAGCACCTGTGTTAAACCATGAAGGAGAGAATACAACACCCAAATGAGACTTTCCATGCAGGTTCCTTCACCAACCACCTTTTGGTGACTGAGGTGCCATGGTAGTGTCACAGCTCTCACCACCCCTCCCCATGTTTTACTTCTGGGGAAGCTGCACCAAGAAACTTACTTAAAAAAGGAAAAAAAACTATAAAAAGGGAAATTGTGTTGCGATTCAGAGGATGACAGCTTGTAGGGAAATCACGGTGTACACACCACGCCCTGAACAGAGGCTGCAGCCTCTTGTTGTGCTGCAGGAGCCCACCCAGCTGCAGGGAGCAGCACCCCAGAGGGGTCTGCACTGCTCAGCCACCCTCTGCCTGGGCAGCAGCCGGGAAGGGCACGCTCCAGAGACCTGCCCAGAGCCAGGAGTCCTCTGCCCCCAGGTGCTTCCCTTCTGTGACACCTGTATGCTCACACATCTCGGTCTCTGCTGAACTTTCACACTGGTGTTGTCCCCCCCCCCTCCCAGAATAAAGTTTCTCAGCTGTCCCATCCAAGGCCTCCTGCTCCAAAAAGCACGGAGGGAAGATTTTTCTTCTCACAGCTGAGCTGCCACAGAGTTTGTTCAGCACAGTTCCCTGACACCTCGTCGCTGCCAGGGCAGGAGCACGTCACAGCAGCACAGAGGTTTCCCTCTGCGTGGCTGTGTACAGACATCTGCTCTCCACTCCACACACAGGATTCCTGCAGGTCCCTCACTCATGTGCTAAAAGGGAGTTTGATCTTTCACTGAGACGTGCACTGGCGTGAACTTCACCCTAAGGAGTTAAATCAGCTTTTGCTATGGAAACTCACATGATAAAAATAGATCCTCCTGCTCTACAGGATCTGTACTGTGTGTGATTTAAGGGCCCTTACTGAACTACCCTGTGATGGTTTGTTTTGTTGCACAAAAATCATAGCTCTCAAAAATTTCTTTCTCCAAGATTCATCTGAATAGGTGATGCTGTACTGGCCACAGGGGGAAAAAACCAGCCTCTTTTTCTCAAATGTAAAAGGAAAGCTTATGCTTCTAAGCATTTTGTCTAGAAATAAAAGTTTTAAGGAGTAAAAGCATATGGTGGTTCATAATTTTTATACAACCCATCCCTAAACATGCTACCATAAATCTTTTAACAGTAAGTAAGTCTGAATAGAGGTATCCAAGATCACAAAGTAGTATTTTGTGTGACTTCAGACTTTTCAAGTCTACAATCAAAACAGCTATGTCCAAAACATGCTAAAAATTTCCAACAGGAGGCTAGGGGCTATTGTTTGCATTCTTCAATGGTTTTGGCTGTTTAATGTTCTTAAAATTGAAATGCTGTAATGGTAATACTAAAAAGATGTATTCAGCCCCATGTTTTCTGAGAGCTGGGTAGACACAGATTTGGGTATCAGGATCTTTTTTTAAGATTATTTGAAATATTGTTGATTGATTTTAGTTTGAGGGTTTTTTTAAGAGGGCTGTTCTGGTCACCTGAGAAGGCACATCCAGTCACTACAGGCAGGAAAAATGCAACTGGCATGGGCTCTGAGTGAGGCTCAAGGCAGTGACAGATGAAATATCACCTTACTACCTGCCCAAGCAGCACTGTGCATGGAGGATATGATCTTTTTGAATAAGAGGTAGAGCATTTCTCATCCCAGCCTCTTGCTTCACCCCTCTGTAACATGTACAAGACATAAAAGCACTCTCTCAGCAGTTTCTGAGCACCATGGAGTGATGCTCTGGTCACTGCGATGCTCGTGCTCATCTGCAGGAGTAGGACAATGGGCTCTGCCAGTGTGTGCAGCCACAGAGCTAGAGCTGCTCCAGGAGCCTTGGATGGGTTCCTGTGCCACACACAGAGCTGGAACAACCTGGAATTGCTGTCCCCTCTCTTGAAATAATACGGGCAGAGGTGAACAAGCTTCCCAGAGCAGGCTGTGCTGGAGAGGCCAGTCTGCCTGCAGGACGTGCCACAGGCGCTGCCACCCCCTCCACCTGTGGGGCTGCACTGCCCAGGGGCACAGTGAATAGTCCTGTGGGCTTCCCTTCAGGCAGAACTTGAGGATCACACAGCCACATGCACATGTGCACACAAACACATCTGCACACACTCACATTTTCCAGCCCCTTAAAGAAAATAAATCGCATGAGCGTCGTGCATATTTTAAACTGATACCCTGGGGGATTTTCAGACCAAAAATGCCTTAACCAGAAAACTTCATGTTTTCCTTGCTCTCAAAAACTCAGAAGAATTCATATACAAACGATGACAAATACTTCATTCAAACAGACAGTTACTCCCAGAGCAGAGGGAATAGGGCCAGCTCAAGTAGTTCGGATGGCTGCATGCAGCTAGGCCCTTTGCTTCAAGACCACAGGAATTGTTTATCACTGAGACTCTCCCAAGCTAATTGAAACCAGCCCTGACTTTTGAACCTGCCAGCACTAAAGAAACTTTAAGTGTTTTCTCCTACTGAGATTTGGCCTATGGGGACTGCTCATTGCTCACCCCTCAGTCATTTTCAGTTCTTTTTATTTCCACCTTGAATGAATCCTCGGACTAAAAGATGCCGCTGGTAAAACACTTCATTTATATGACAATGAAATTTTGAGACCATATTGCTAATTTTGCATCTTTAAGGACATTGACTCCAAGTTTGGATTCATCATTAAGGACTCAGATTATAAAACAGTTCCAATAGTTTGGGGTTTTTTGCGGTTTACAACTTACAAATGTAACTTAGGCAAATAACATTTGCAGCATACAGTATGCTCTCACTCAGGATTTTCACAAGGTCTTGGTAGCAAAAATTTAAGAGAGGAGTTAGAGAAAGAGTCCAGTTAACCTGAAGGTAGTTTAACATTTTCTAAAACAAGCTGAAAAACATTTCCATCCAGACGCAGACCAGCCTGGTATGTGCTGTACTGGACAGGTATGCTGGCCTGCCCTACACAAATGGGGAATGAATTTGATTTATCATCATTAGGATGCTGTTATAACAGGAACACCAGTGTCTAATGCTGCCCTACAAAAAACCACTTTGGAAAACATTGCAACCATGATGCTCGACTGCTAACACACAATCCACAGCCTTATCATTGACAGAGAAACAGATACAGGTCACAGCACCAGATTCTGGCAGCCTGACATCCCAAGTTTGCTTCCAGCCCTCCTAATTCCCCCAGGACACTGTTTGGTGCATCACAGATTAAGTCAGGACAAGCAGGCAGGCAGCAGCACATTTATCTTCTCTGCAAACATCAGTTCCAAGAGAGATTCCACAGATAAGACAAGTTCATTCAAATTCATTCATCTGAGAATAGAAACCTAAGCCAAAACTAACACGCATTTTATGCTTATTTACAGACCACCAGAGACTAAAGGATTCACCAAGAAATTCACAGGTACCTTGTCTGCAGCAGCAGCAAAATGCCACAACGCATTCTCCTGGGAGGTTTCACCACACACCAGCCTGAAGTTCAGCCTTTCCCCACGGCTCTTCTCCTCCTGTGGTCCTGCTCCTGGTGCTGAGCTGACCTTGGTCCATGCAGCAGTGATGAGGGCACTCTGTGCCTGGTGCTGTCTGGACAGACAATCCACCTTGGTACCACAGCAGCCAAACAACTGCAAGCCCACAGGCCCTGAGAAACACTTGCAATGGGATCACAAAAACAACCCTGCATTCTTGACTTAAGCACATTTATCTGCCCAGAAACTTAGGGTGCCCTGAAGAGCAGCAGCACCACCCTTGTTCCTACAGCCAGTCCAGCCCTGCAGCCCAGCCCAGCCCCCAGAAAACAGCCAGGGTGGAGTTGCCCTTTTCAAACTTCTGGGGAACTCGGCAGCAGGTGAAGCCAGTAACAAGGAGCTACTGGCCCTCACCTGTGCCTCTTGGGAGGAGAGGCACAGAGGCTCAGGGAAGAGTGATAAAATGGTTAGGTGTTTGTCCCCAGGATGGTTCCAAGATGCACTCATGATATTCTGCTGGATCCCTTGTTTAAAGTCCCTGCAAAGATCAGCTCCATCCCTGACACTTTATGAACATGGTACATTCATTGCCTCGGTATATGGAATATCATTGATGAGTTGAAAAAAAAGAAGCGAATAACGTTTAAACTTTTGTGTAGGTTGTATCCAGAGGAAGTCGGTGCCCAGATGTTGCCAATTTATAAAGTCAGTAGCCAGGTCATGTCATAAGTTAATAAGGTGGTGATGATGTCAATGAACAAGAGAGAAGAAATCATTTTCTCAGTGAACACGTCATGATCTTCTGTAGAGAAAAGGACAAATGCAATGCTCTTTTTCTTATTATGCACCTTTTTCCAACCTTGCCTATTTTGAATGTGCAGCTGATAATCCGAGGACCTCATCAAAAGAGGACACAGCAACCATACCTGTCCTGGTGGGAAGGACACAGTAAACAGGGTGTGACAGATGATAGTCGTAGTGCTGACACACAGAGAGATGATCTTTGGGTCTGGAGATCCTGAACACTGAGACATTTAGCTACTAACATCAGGAACGGGAGAGGGCTACGTGCCTTTGAACTCCACATGCCCTGAGACTCAGCCACTGCAGCAGGGGCTGCTGAAGCAGGAGCTGGGGAGACAAAATTGTCCACAGGTGTAATGGGGCTCCAGTGAAAAGGGGTGCATGGGCTGGACCGTGTGGATGCATGGACATGGCTGAACCAACAGGACCCCTGTGTTCACAGTCAGGGTCCTGCTCACTGTGCTCATGGACACCAGCACACAGGTTCAGACAAGGAGGCTCTTGGCTATGCCCCTGCTCACCTCATGAGCACCTCTCCAACAGGCTGCCAGCAGAGCTGGTGCATATCAGCAGGAATCACAATTTCCAGGAGCTCTCCAGACCACAGAACCAGTATTTTCCACACATGCCAATACTTTCCAACTGTGGGTACTCCTTCTTGACAGGATTTGGGAATGCTTGGGGGCTTTGGATTAGCTCCTGGAGCTGGAACAGCCATGTCAGCACGGCACTGTGCCCAGGCTGAGAAATGTGGGGGTGTAAAAGTCAAGTTTATCTGGAAGTGGGACAGGGGGTACAACAGCTTGGGAAATGCTGACAGAGGCTGTTTGACACTCAACCTGTCCTGAGGAAGCTTCAGGAATCCTGCTCAGTATCATGCAGGGATCAGCCTGGCAGGCTCACACGTGCACACCAGTTATTTCCCCCAGGACTGAGGCAGCAGCAGCAGCAACAGCCCATCAGCTTGTGTGTGGGAGCAGTCCCAGTGCCAGTGTTGATTCAAGCAGAGAGTCACCCCAGCTGGCACCAGGCCAGCCTGTTGAATTGTCTCTTCGCCCCACGCGTCCTCAGCCTTTACGAAGGGAAGAGCTTTACACGGCACCACTGCCCCGGTTCCACTGCGGGCATCTGTGCCCAGTGCAGGGGTGTGAGTGTGACATCTCACAGCGTGCAGCACACAGCCCTGCCTCTGCCAAGGGGATGTCACCTGCACACCACATGCGGACAGTTCCACACGGACCTGAGAACGGTGCAAAAGGGGCTGCTCATTCCTCCTTTGTGGGACACACATTAATGTATGTTATCATCCAACACCGCAAAGAGTAATTAGGGCTCAAGCGCGCAGTCCTACGGGGAGGCCTTCGCCTGCAGGCTGCAAAAACAACATTTGTGGACTGCAAGTTTGTGGGTTAAGGATGTGGGAGACATCGGCTCTCCCCTCCCCTTGAGGGGTTCACACCTTCCACCAGCCTGGAGAACACCCTCACCTGTGAGCTAGGGGGTGACAGGCGCAGGTCCCATCTTCACCCTCCACCACACGGATGAGTCACCGGCTGAGCATCCGGGGGCTGGCGTGATCCGGGTGGACAGCAGCGAGGGCACTCATCTGCCCAAGGCTACAGATACCAATCCCTGCTCCAGGCTGCCCACCGCTGTGCCCAGGCTGCTGTCACGGGAGCAGGGCGGCAGCGAGCGCTGCGGGTGCTGCAGGAGGGAGGAGAGCGGGGTGCACCACCGGCTCCTCCTCCGGCAGTGCTTTAAGAGAAGGTTTTGGCTGCCGCTGCATTTTGTGCGAAACCTGATCTTGTCAGCGTGCGCGGTGAGCTCCTGCATGCCTACCGCGGCGTCGAGCCCCGCGGGCCCGGGCGCAGCAGCAGCTCCTCTTGGCGAGCAGTCAGCTGGGAGCGGGCCAGGTCCTCTGGAGAGGCCGATAGCCCCGGCACCCAGAGAGTGCTGTCCTAGCACCCACGGAGTGCCGTCCCGGCCCTGAGCGCTGCTCCCGATGCCGGCACAGCAGCCCTGGAGCAAGGGGCACCTGCCCGGCACAGCAGCCCTGGAACAAGGGGCATCTGCCCGGCACAGCAGCCCTGGAACAAGGGGCACTTTCCCGGCACAGCAGCCCTGGAACAAGGGGCACCTGCCCGGCACAGCAGCCCTGGAACAAGGGGCACCTGCCTGGCACAGCAGCCCTAGAACAAGGGGCACTTGCCCGGCACAGCAGCCCTGGAACAAGGGGCACCTGCCTGGCACAGCAGCCCTGGAACAAGGGGCACTTTCCCGGCACAGCAGCCCTGGAGCAAGGGGCACCTGCCTGGCACAGCAGCCCTGGAACAAGGGGCATCTGCCCGGCACAGCAGCCCTGCAGCAAGGGGCATCTGCCCGGCACAGCGCCCGTGCACCCCAAACTCGCTCCCCTGCAGCCACCTCGGCACCTTTGGCTCGGCGCTGAGCTGGGCCGAACTGCTCACCGCCACCAAACCCCGCTTCTATTAATTTAAAACTATAACACATCTTAATTATAGCTATTAAAAGCTACTCTATATTTATACTTAATAACAGCACCTTTACTGGGGGCTTGAGAGTTCACAGCCCTGTTACGGAAGGTCTGCGCTAGATGAAGTTGCATAAACTTTGCACTAGTTTTGCTCTGCATCAGTCAAAGTAGTGTCGATTTACACTACTGCCAGACAAAAATTTAGATGTAAAAATGGGAAATTACGAATCCAATCTTTAAAAAATCCCACCATAACACAAGCCGAATTCAAATTCCTGGCACAAAATATTTTCTTCTAAAAATCCTTACATTTTTAAGCAAGAATCCATGTCAGCCCACGTGACCCTTGCTGGCAGCCAGCTTAGCACTGCTCCCTACTGTCAGTCCCAAACCCAACAGGAATTTACAGCCTTTCTTCCACTCAACATTGTCACTGAGCAAATTGCCGAAAATGAGCAGTGTTCCTCACCACAATTACTGTGTCTCTCTTTTGCACATTTTCCATGTTCTAACCCCAGTATTTGTACTCTGGTCATTATCCACCATAAGCCACCGCACCCTGCATCCATGTGTTGCTTTAGACAACCTCTATTCCCAACCATTCCAGCATTAGTAAATGCACATTGTGCGATTAATTTTGAAGAATAAACAATGGTTTATTTGTTTTGCTTTTCACGAACACGTGTACAAGTAAAGCCTAATGGCCAGCCCACTTCAGAAACAGGATGCAAAAGCATATTGAAAACAACTGCTTTAAAATAAATAGTCAAGGGAAACGTTTCCCCCTTTCCCATTCTCCATTCACGGGGCCCAGGGAGTGCTGCCCTAACATCCCTCAGCTAGGGAGCCAGGACCATGTCCCTGCCTCTGGCCACTTGCTTCCTTATGCTGAAAGTCTGTGACTTGTCTGGAAGAACAGAGATGGTGAGAAAAAGAGAGAAAACTGCACCCAAGGTGACACAGAACAGCCAAATGCTCACGTCTGCCTGCTGAGCCTCACTGACACAAAGAATGCACACAGATTCACTCCAAGGGGAGATTCGATTAATTCCCACCTCTTAGTACAGCAACTGGCTAAATGTGGCATCATCCTGCACCTACCTCAGTTCTGTGGATCAGCTAACAGGACAGTGTACCCTTTGGGCAGGAAATGTGGCATCAACATTTTCTTTTTGATTTTTCCCCTCTGCAGCACAGCAATTCGGGTGTTTCAGCAGCATTCCAGCCCCCATTCCCTACCCAGTCATCTTGGCAGGAATGCCAGCAGAGCTAAAACACAAGACAGCACTGATCCTGAGCCGTGACTGACCCCAACTTGATAGTCCCGTTTTTTTCATGGAGGATTAATTCATAAAAGATTCCACAGCTCCACCTAAAGCTCCTTCCTCTCCGAATTTCCTCATGATGCAATCCATTGAAGTTTCAGGATGGCCTTTATTACAGCATATGCTGAGGCTTCAAATGTAAAGCAACATTTTGAAAAGGCAGCATCTGCCTGCAGGCAGGAAACCCCTTTTGTTGCCATATTGAACTCTTACACATAGAGAGGGATGCAGTGCAAGCAGTAAACTCTTGATCTTCTCTCGAAAGTCTCTACTTTCACTTATCAGCCTGACATCTCACAGTGGGGCCACCTGAGCAGACGATGGGGCTGGCTCCAGGGCTCGCAGACTGGAACCAGACCTCCGAGGGACGGAGGTGGCCAGCTCCCTGGGACCCTCCAACACAGTTCAAAGTGACATGTTTCAAACAGCCCTCTCCTCCATACCCCATGGCCTTCAAAGCACAAACAGCTTTATTGCCTGGAGCACGTTGAGGATCCGCTCGGGGATGTGTGGCAGTCGCTGAGCCGAGGACGGAGAGCTCGGCAGGGACCTTTGCATCCTGCGCTCTCAGGGCTGTTTGTAAATGAGTTTAAAGTGACTCTGCTCTTTGATTTCTGGCATCCTATTTCTGCCAGATCCTTGCAGTTCTCTGTCAGAGCTCACACACAAAGAATTTTAAGCAGAAATACGGTAACCCCCAAAAATTTTTTTAGAAGTTTAATAAATAGATAAATAAATAAAAGCTTCACAGCAATTGGACTCTGAAGTTCAAGACAAAACTTCTCTGAAGTAGAAAATGAGTTAACACATAATTAGGGGTTTTCCCAAAGAGACTGAATAATTTATGGAAAGTTACTGACATGTTTCTGACATGTTTGGTCCGGTTACACCTTTGCACAATATTAGGCTGTGACATCACAGCACTAAAAGACAGTGTTTTCAAACAAAAAATCAGTTATTGTCAAGCCAACAGAGCAGAAGCTACAGAAACTGCTAAACTTAGACCATTTTCCTAAATTGCTATTTTATAAAAGGAAAAGGAAAACATTCCTAGCTGTGTGCAATGTGTGCAGAAGTCACAGGATCCCACTTGTAACAACTTTCCTTCCCCTTGTCACAGCTCAGATTAACGGCCCTTGGGAGGCAATGAGCAGAACTGGAGTGCTCTGCCCAGCTCCTCCAGCAATTTCTTACAAGAACTGTTCCTAGAGCAGGGATCTACTCACCACTGGCCAGAGTCACTCTATATCCACACAGACAAATTTTCCAATACTGATAAAGGGATTAATGGAGCATACATTTTGCAGAAACCTGCAGGAAAACAACTGTCCTCAAACAATGTGAGGGTGCAGCTCTGTGTGAAGACACAGACACTGTTTATCTAATGGCTGGAAAGTTTACAAGAAAACAGCAAACTTCGTGCTGTGGTTGTTGAACTGAAGTAGTACTTTACTAGAACCAGGTTTTTTCGGTAATTTTGCGGTTGTAACAACTATTTTCTTTACATACTGCTATAGAAAAGGGACTCTTTTTAACTTAATTGAAGACACTATCAAGAATAAATATACTGGGGCTTTTAATAAAAACAGTATGAGGAGAACATTCAAAGCTAAATAATCAGAAGCAATTTGTGTTCATGAGCAGAATGATGTGTCATTTTTTTTCCTTGCAATGCTCTGTACTGGATCAGTTTTGAGACTGTGGCAAACTTTAAACCTATCTTAAAATAATGAACAGCAGTGAGGGTTGAAGATAGTTTGAAAAATACACTGGAAAGAGAAAACATATGCCACAGAGTGTGGTGCAAAAGTCATATTTCATGCATGACTTTAGAGAATGTTAATAAGGATTAGAACCATACTTCAGCAGAATAACAATCAGTCAGAGAAGTGTAATTAATTTTTCTTTAGATCTCTGTTAGACAAAAATACAGGAGAGATAATAATGTTGCCTATAGATTTTGATCCAGCGAAGAAACACAGCCCTTAAATACTTGTTGCAATTGTACACTGTAACTGCAGTGCAGTACATGACTCATTTGCTTTATAGTTGTTGATTTTATAATATTATGAATCCAAAAATATTTTTAAATTCTTTTTTTTTTTTTTTTGCTTTGGCCAATAAATATGATTAAGATAATACATCCAAAAACATATGTAAGCTCTGTATGTGAAACATATGGAAAGCAGATGTGTTCTTAATTTACATATGACCTAAAAAAATCAGCTGATTACCAGAGATGGTACTTTGTGGAGCTGTTTTGGAGGCAGAAGCATTGTTGCTAGCTCAGCACCATTTTAAAGTAGGCAGCTTGCTTCTCTTGTGCCTGAAACCCCAAAGTCAATGCAGCAGATTGCATCCCTGGAACAGTGATCATTTGGCTTCATACAGAACAGCCCAGAAATGGAAAACCAAGGTCATTTGTTTCTAAACACGATTGTTATTGAAAACCTCTTTTTAATATCTTAAGTGTATGTTCCAGCATATGCTTACAGAACCCCAGTTATGTCTGTAACAACGCTCCTTCAACCGTAATGACAACAAAGGCCATGCTCAGATTCCATCACAAGCCAAACGCTGAATGCCAAAGTCAAAAAGCAAGACTCTGTCCCACTGGTGGGGAACCACACTGAGGTGGCAGCCACCTCTTCAAAATCACAAAGTTACTTTTATCACAGTCACAACAGATTGTGGAATTGGCTTCTTAATTAAATCCCCTGTGATAGAAGTTCTCTGGGGGCTAAGTTCTGGTTTCATTTTTTTAGCTATACCCAGTAAGAAAATAGTAACTTACCATCAGACACAAAAGGCCCAAAAAACTTGGCTCTCAATAGCAAACACAACCAAGAAGGCACGTTCCCATTCCAGTTAGCATCAGAAGTCAAAGCTGGACTGCAAAGGGGAGCACCAGAAACAAGCAGTTCCTAAATTTCTTTACAGCAAACCATTATCTAGTCTCTTCCTCAGCAGAGGTGGTTCAAATGGCAGGGGAGACTGCTGGAGCGATGAGACAGCTTTTCCAAAGCTCAGGCTAATTGAACGCACCACTGATGAATAAAAACATATTTTTTTCAGGCAGGCATTTGTCACAGTTAGGAAATTCTCAGTCTTCTGCCAGGCTCCAGCTTGGCAGAGTCCACGGGAATTGTTCCAGGCAGAGTCCCCTTCACAGCAGTGCCAGGATGCAAACCTGCTGCTGCTGCCTTGCCCTGGCAGTGGCGGTGCTCACAGCCCTGCCTGGCGAGGGGCTGGGCAGGGTCAGGCACCCGCGCTGGAGGCGGCGGCTCTGGCTGACTCTGCCGCAGCCCCTTCACCATCTCCTCCTGTAGTGGGTGCAGGGCACACCCTCTTCCCAGCAAGACAGATGTCAGGAAGACCTTGAAGAGCCTCCACGTTCCCCCAAGAAAACAGGCAGCCGGCTTTTTTTCTTTTTAACGAAACAGTATTTTAAATTCTGTATCCTATTTTCTCACTGCAGATGTAATTTGAGATTTGCTGGTGCAGCAGTGGCTGCAGCAGACTCAGTGAGGTGAGCCCAGGCCCAGCCCCACTGCTCACACACTCTGGGATGGGGCTTCCCTCCATGGAATCGGGGAAAGGTGCCCACTGTCCCTTCCAGCTGTGTTGGGACTGACTGGTGAGAGCATGAGGTGCTTGCACCCATGTCCACCTTGGTGCTCAGGGTGGTCTCTGAGGCGTCCTCTCACTGTGATTCCTGCTTGGGAATAAAGCCATCCTCAAGCCCCACAGGGCCTCTGGTACCTAAGCCCTGCACTGAGCTTGGGTACGGACATTTCCCTGACCAGCAGAGACAGCAGCGTGCACCCAAGCACTGCAGGACTGCTGTCTGCTGTTTCTCACGTATTAAGCTTTAGACCAGATAGAATCAGAGTTTGTTTCTCCAACTTGGGTTTCACAGCCTACACTGTCCTCCTGGCACTTGTACACGTGTTCAGTACATAATTCTGGCCTACTTTTTCACTAACCTGGGTGCCAGACTCACACACCTCTTTGGCCCAGCAGTGATGCTGAGGGATGCTTTGCCCTGGATGCAGCGCAGGTTCAAATCCCTGTGCCAGGGCTAGGTCCCAGAGCTCCTGTCCACAGGGTGGGTGCTGCCCCACTGGGTCTTCTCCACTCCTCCCAAGGCAGGAGCACCAAGATCAACAGGCTGGGACTGGACAGAACCAACATGGCCAGTGGTCAGTGCCTAGATGTTTAACAGACCTACTTCTGAGTCAGGATCCTGAATGATTTCTCCTCCTCCTCCTCCATCAGTATTTTTCTTCCCTTGTTTCAGAACTTGTCTTCCTCCCAGGAAACCTCTGTCTATATCAGAAAAGATATACCATTATTGTTGGACTCCTGTCCAAAAACTCTTGCTCTTCTGGCTCACCTCCTCTCAGAGAACGCTCCACGGGTCACTGTCAGGGCTGGCAGCACACACAGCCCAGCCCCACCACCACTGCTCTGGGTGCCCCTGCCAACACCCATGGGGCACAGCAGTAACCCACTTCCCAGTGGGAAATTAAAATCCCACCCTGCTCATTAGAATTATCTAACGCAATAAACACCAAGATTCTTCCACAACAAATCCTGAAAATGTAATCCTGTAAGATGTGACAACATTGTACCAAGGAAAAAAGGGCTGCAGAGAAGACCCCAGCCCAGAGGCTGTTAGGGGCATTTTCTCATCGTCATCAGAGACCTCATGATCTGAAACATCTGCATTGTCTTACACTGGTCATCAAGACCCACTGTCCCTCTGAACTCCAAATGTTTCCCTTCGCTGCTGCTTGATGCCTCCCTGGGTCACAGGCCCTGGCTCACAAATCATTTCAGCCTTCAGAGGGGGCTGAGAGTAAGGCAGGGAGGCTCTGAAATTCAATCCCCGAAGGGTTTTTTTTTTTGGTTTTTTTTTGGTCCAAACAAACGTTTTTCTTTCAATGAGAATTCTGTAGCATCAAGTACTGCTAATGCAGGAACACCAGCCCAAACTCACTGTGGGTGGATGTTTTTTCCCTATTTACCGAGCCTCTTGCTCAGAGAAGGGCAGGACATATCAAGGAAAGCAAGAGGAGCTGTTGTGTACAGTGTCAGGGCACTCAGTGAGGCTTGGTTCCCTCTGGAAGATGCAGAACACGCTGTATTTCCTGCACCTTTCTGCAACAGACGTGTTTGGTGTTAGGGTACGACCCCCAGACTGGCACCACAGCTGGCAGAGCTCCGAGGGGAGTGCTAAACAGCCCTCAAGTTCAAACCCACGATACTAACAGGATCTCAGATGCTTTCTGAAGTCCCCTTCTCTGACATACACACAGCTTCACACCACATCTCTTCTGCTTGCATTTAACATTTCAGATGTGTTAAACACTCCTGTGTTTCAGTAAGGCTTTTGCCAATGTTTTGATGCCCTTTACAGTTTTACTGAACCTTCTCCCCAAGCTCATCCTGACATCACACTGTCTGCTCAATTCATCTATCAGTTAATTGACCTGAGAAGTTCACAGACATTTATGGACTCCTGTACCAGCCCCACGGATTTCCAGGGTTCACAAAGCTGTGTTCAGCTGAGCACCTCCAGCCCTGTCCGTGCTGCGGAGGCCACAGCAAACTGACACCAGCCTGGGCTCCCAAGATCCCAGCAGAGCTGGCTGTTCAAAGCAAACATTGTCTGCTGCAGGAAAGCTGCAGCCTTGCAGGTTCCTTTGCGTGCTGTTTTTTTAAAACCAGATCCTGTGTATGCTCCCTTTTGCACTTCATGCTGGCAGCCGCTGGTGCTCGCAGTGGAAAAACAAAGGCAGGCAAAGCAGCAGCCAATGGCTCCGCACACCCCAGACATGAGAACGTTCCCATCCCGGCTCCTGGGGCAGCCTGGTCCTAAGAAGACATGGGAAGAAATTGTGTGTCCCAGGGATAAGCGTGCCTGGGACAGGCCCCAGCCTGCAGGAACCCCAGGCAGGTCGCTCTGCAAAGGACTTTGATATCTGCTGGAGGAAAGTGCCACAAGAGATGAAGCATCTGCCCGGGATGGGATGTGAGCACCCACCGGGGAGCACGAGGTCGCCAGGAGCCGGGGCGGGGGACAGGGAGGAGAAAGGGGAATTCCTGAAGGATGATTTCTTAAAACATTTAATTAGCACTGACTTTTTACATCTAAAATTACTTTAAAAATGTGCATAGAGATGAAAAATACAGAGGAGCTGGACACGCCTTCTCAAATGAGGACTGGTGAGTAGTGCTGACGGAACCAGCTTGTAGCAGATGACTTGGAGGAAGTTTTATGCAGTTTCTCTGCCAGTGGTGCCGGGCTGGATGAAAAGAAAAAAATCTTAAAACTTTCCCATTCCCTTGCTTTTGATTACAGCTTGAAAAAATACTTAATGCAAGGAAAAAAGTAATTAATTAGACTATGCCCCAGAATGCAGCATTCTTTCAAAATTTCCCAGACTTCTGTTTCAAAATTACAGCAACCGGTATAAACTTCACAAATCCACTGAGGAGGGCACTCTTCAAATACCTGTGGTTTCCCACATTTTCCAAGGAAAACAAAAAGATTTATAGTTTCTCATGTTAAATCTGAGGGGCTAAACTTTGAAAGATGTACTTGCCCACCTGCTGCACATGTATTAGTTCTAGCTGAAGAGAAGTCAATAAAAATGGAGAAAGAAGAATTTGCAGAGCTGGTTAAGGTAATAAGATTTGTTTCAGAGCATCTGATCTTTAGACTAACAGACTTCCAAACAGTTGGACAAGTAAATAAAGCACCACAGGGAACCGCTATTTGCAATAGGTTACCGCAGGGATATGCACAAAGGAATTCCTACAACTAAGAAAGGGCTGGAGCTATGAAACTTATAATACCAGCACTGGGATCGATTGCTGACTTCTAGAACATTGATCCTATGCTTCTGAAAAGATAGGGGGTTTAGTTCCACTCACTCTTTTGCCCGGGTGCAAAGTTTGAAGAAGCTTAGTGAGACATTTCACTACATGATCTTACAGACACAACACAAAAGGAAGAATTTCCTTTAAAGGCCTCACGTTCTTCAGAGAAATAAAACCAGAACGTAAACAAACTCAGATAGCCTGTATATCATCCTAGCACCTCTCTGGGATTTTCCTGCCCTGCAGAGTCAGCTTCCCCTGGGCAGCAGCTGTCCAGAGCGTGCATCGTGCATCGGGGCAGCGCTGGGCAGGACACGCGGACCCCGGCACCAGGAGCGGGGCTGCAGAGCCTGGGGCAGGAGCACAGCACAGCCGCCCAACAAAGCGTCCCATGTCCCACGTCCGTCCAGCACCAAGGGGGTGGAGGTGACACTGTTGTAAGATGCCATCTGATCAGAACTTCTTTTCTGTGCCTGACATGAATAAGGGGATTAGGACGGCGAGTTTCCGTGAGCTCACTCTATCGGACAAAAGGCCCCGAGGTTTAGTGTCACACTGCCTGATAAAAGTACAGGAGGCTGTCAATCACAGGCTCCTAGGTACTTGTGTTGGTGACATAATCTTATTAGAAGATAAACCAGTGAAATCCTTTTCATGATGAAAAGTTACATTTAATTGCTCCTTGGCTTTTCTATTCTTTCTCTTATTCATTTGTCCATTTAACTTTCTTAATGTTTGCTATTACAAGAATATAACAGCATACGGATGCCAGCCGTCCCCACCACAGTCAGGCTTTAAATACGTGAACAACTGAGGGTGCTGAGGGATGGTGGCGTCTGGGCAGGAACAGCACCAGTTGGGATCTTTTAAACAGAAGGTCAAAAGAGTTACTGAATTAATTAGCACGAGTGCTCACGCACAGGGATAAAGTTAAATGTTTTGTCACTCGATTTAATACCAAAGAAAGCTGACAAAAAGACTAAAACATGGTAAAGCTCAGTCTCTGTACAACAAAGGGACTTTTAATATCCTCTTGCAGGAGCAAATCCATATTAGCCTCAGTAATGTGACTGTTTCACTTTCAGATTGCTTCTTTTCAGTTTCACAAACAGGCAGCTGATGCTGAGAGCATGAATCACCTGAGAATGAATCAGGAGAAACTTCACGGAGCCAGGAGGGGCGGCTCGGGGAGCGTCAGTGTCTGCACCCCCTGTGTGCCCTCTGCAGCATCTGGGCCCCCCGTGCTACGCCGTGGGCTCGGCCAGGAGCGGGTCAGGGTCAGCCTGCATCACACGGGCCAGGGGGACTGCAGCAGCCCTGGCAGCACGGCACTCCCCTGCCCGAGGAAGGCTTGAGAGGACACACACAAGCTCTGCACAGGACTCACTTCTAGGAGAGAGAAGGAGGACAGGGCAGGACAGGACAGGACAGGACAAACCCCAAACCCTGGTGCAGAGGAGGAGGCTACACTGCCTCTGTCCCTGACACCCTGCAGCTGGGTCACTTGCATGGCTGTGCAGCCACTGCGTGAGCCTACGTCTGTATCTGCCCTGGACAGCAGGCAGGAACTGATGGATGTGAAGTTCCACCTGAACGTGAGAAGAATTTCCTTCCTGCAGGGGTGACGGCGCACTGGAACAGATTCTCCAGACAGAGTGTGGGGTCTCCCTCACTGAGGATGTTCCAGAACTATCTGGACACAATCCTGTACTATGTGCTCTGGGATGACCCTGCTTGAGCGGGGAGGTGGGACAAGGTGACCCACCATGGTCCCTTCCTGCCTCATCCATCCTGTGATTCTGTGAGCAGCCAAACCCTTGCCGGTACAGGAGAGAAACTGCTCAGGTTACTGTGCCCCAGACTGCCCCAGAAAATGCCCCTGGGAGGTAAATGATCACTTTCCACACAGCTTGGGCACCTGAAGGCCCCCAGTTCTTCAACCAGTTGTGTGTGTAACTTTGCCTTGTAAATTGCACTTGAGGAGATTGAGTAAAATTAGACAACTTCTAAATGTGGGAGCACAGCACGAGCCTGAAGTTTTGATTCTCAAAATGTAGATTTTTAAAGCATCATATAATTGTTACAATTAACAAACTACAAACATATTCTCAGCAAACAACTAGTGTCATTTAGTGCTATGGAGTCCCACTAAAATAAGCTTCACACAAAGCACCTGAGTGTCCATGTTATCCAAATAATTTAGCTCCACAAATGTGAAATGTTCAAAGAAAAAATAAATTCCATTCATTTTATACATACTGTCCTTTATTTTATCCAAGTGCCTGTCGAACTGAAAACAAACTAGCACTGAGAGCTGAAATGCTTTGAGAAATTAAATGTGTAACTCTCTCCCATAATTCAGATGATCTTAAAGGAAATAAGTCCTCCAGAGTTCTAGAAAACCACATTTTCATTTAAGGACTAACAAAAAAATATCTGACAAATGCCTTAATACTTTGTTTGTTTAGTGAAAGTTCACATGAAAAATCGTAAGAGAAAGATCAGAGTGGCTGATGGCAGAACAAAACCAGCTGAAAATGTGATTAAACATTGGTTAAATCAGTGGTAGTTGGTGATTCAGTGAAGAGACAATTGTTGCCTTACTGTGGTACTGGTCACATGTCACTGGCATGCCACAAACACTTTGCCAGTGCAAATCCAACTCCAGCTTTTGGCAGGGCAATTTTCAAAACAGTGCAACATATAAATTAATTACCTTACTTACTATTTTCTCTCAAAACAACAGTTTCAATATCATGGATATTTACAAAATCCTTTGTTACATTTTTGAATATTTAATCACATTTCATATCTGTCAGTTCTATGTCGAACTCTAGAGACTCCCATTAGTACACTGAAAGCCTGTCAAAAATATTTGCATACAGGTTATTTGCTCGACACCCAAAATTCCTCTGACATTTTTTCTGAAATCAACAGGAGACATAGAACAAGTTCAGCCCCTCTCAGCCCCTATCCTGGTCACCCCCATTTCCAGGCTGCAGGGTGATCCATGGAATCAAACTCCTACAAACGAGCATTTCAAAGGTTTTGAAGCAGCGACGAGGGAAGAACGATGGGTGAGCTCAGTGCAGAAATTTATTTTTACTGATTGAACTTAAGCAAATCCAAGGAACAATTAGGAAGTGCTGTCAACTAAAGCCTGAAATCTAAGCAAGTCGCCATTCAAAGCACAGTAGGCCCTTATAAACAGTTAATCCACGCAGCTGCAGTAGTTAAAGCAAACACACTGCCCTTCACTGCGCCATCAATTACACCTTCCCAGAAAAAATTACACAAACTTTGCAGGATTTTTCAGAGAGAAGATGGATTCTTTTGGAGACTTGAGGTCAAGGCTGGACTGTTTAAAGTATATTATTAACAAATAAACATTTATTGCAAAAAAACCCTATAGGCCTTTGGGGAGGAAAATTGTGTTATTTTTGGCATCAAATGACACAAGCCATTTATGACATGAATGGCTATCACCAACAGACTGATGAAATGGCAAATGTCTCCCACTTAACTTCCCTTGGCTTCCTGAATAAACTTTTTCAAACACTTTTTTCCTTCTGAAATGGCAATAAACTCCGTGTAATTTTGGTTTTCTCTCTGTTATAGCTGTTTCAAGATCTGTAGGTGGAAAGGGTTGAAGGTACTTCCAAATGGAAGCTGAAGACTCCCCAAAGACTGGTAAAGTGACGAAAATCACATTGTTGGGATCCGGGGCCATGGATTGCCCTTGTTTGTGTGTATTCCTGCCCGAGTGACAACGTCCAGTCAGCTTTCAGATGGTTGGGTGAAAAACCTGAGGTTTAATTGTGGCACCCAACAAATTGAATGTTATAACTCTTGTCACTGAATGTATCCACTCCGCGCTCAGACAAACCCCTGCCAAAGTATGAGCTGATTTTTTAAGAAAAAAGCCACAAATGGGTCGGGCTTCAATTACTCAAGACAACCAGTGTTCGAGGGACACTAATGAAGCCAAGGCAGCACTCTTGCCTTGGGCCTGTTTTCCAGCCTTTCCGTGGGACACATCAGCTGAGCGAGCTCCACTGCTGCTGGCTCTCAGTCCTGGCACCCTGAGCCAGCTGCGGAGTGCAGCAGGACCAGAGACCACCCTGCACTGGCTTTGCCACGAAGGATGCTGCAGGTACCAGCGCTGCATCACCCAGCCCTCCTGTCTGGGTGGGGAACAGCAGCAGGATGGGGAGGACGCTGCACTGGGCAAGACTGCACTCCCTGTAATTGCTCTGGAATCCCTGGGGATTCTCCCACATAAAATTAATGCAGGCGCCATCATGGCTAATTTATTCTACACTCACAAAACCATGCTGGGAACTCGCCCCGGCACGGGCTGCGGGGCTGGGGCAGCAAGATCGAAGGGAGCTGCGCACCCCAGAGCAGTGCAGGCTCCCTGCAGCTCAGAACACTCCCACAGAAGTTCAGGGACCCCACAAAGGTCATGCGTGCCCCTGCAGCCCCAGTGCAAGACATGAAGGGAAGCTGCCGCTGAAATACAAACTCTGCCTCCTCCGTGGAACTTTGTTCCACAGCAGCTCTGGCCAGGAGCAGCCCGGGCTCAGCGGGAATCCTTGGTAGTAGGATCCGCCTGCTCCTCCATTACCGAAGTAGCTGTCAGTGTTATTAACACTTTCTGCTCCCATCAGCTGAATCACTTGTTTGTTGCAGCTCCAAGCACTGAGCCTGGCAGGTTCAAACCAATAATGTCGTGCAGAGATAGCATCGCTGAAACATTACACCGCCATTTCTTCCCTCAAATTGTTTTACTCCATTTGTATTTTTGCACTATTTGCACACTTAACAATATCCAGCCTCACCGCTGGTGCTAACGTTCACATAGGGCCCCACCACACCTTCTGTATCCTCTCCAGTGTGAGTGGGACCTGACCCCACAGGGTCAAACTCCGTAGGGGAAGCTTTTCCTGCCACCAGATGAAGCCCATGCCAAGATCCAACTCTGAAGACAACTTGTGATGTTTAACTGTGACTTCTGCTTAGGGTGGGTGAAAAGCTTAGGCCTGTGAAAAGCCACATCCCCAAAAACTGCAGTGAGCAGCTCCACTGAGCTCTCACTAGACACTCGCTGTCAGGTAAACTGACCTTGCATGACACTGCAAGCTGCTGCACGCCGGGGCAATTGGCTTCACTGGCACTACTGGGAGCAGGGATTTGCTGGCTCAAGCCCCCGCCCGGGGCCTGTGGAGCAGCATCAGCCCCTGTGAGCAGGGAATGTCCCTGGCTGCTGAGGCTGCTGGAGAATGCCCTGCTGGCCCCACGAGCTCTCACTGCTCATTGACGAGGGCTCCAGAGGGATGACAGGTACTGACTCAAGCTTGCATGTACACACAAATGTTCATGGAACAGATATTTAGTCTGCAAACCATGATTATTAACAGTGGGGTGGAGGAGGGGGGAGGATCAACTCTTCCTCTTCCAGAAAGTCAGAAATGCTGGAAGACCAGCAGACCCACCTGCCCAGGTAACCCCACCCCACACAGGCAGGGAGCACCAGCTTGGTCCCCCATGGCAGCTGCCATCCACAGCCCATGGCTTTGGAACCTTGTGAGTTACCAGCCACACCACCACAGCTCCAGTATCCTGGACACATCCTTCCACTGGTGGGAAGGATATATGGTGCCTGGCCAGCTCCAGCCTGTGCAGCCACAGTGGAACCCGAGGAGCTGCCTCAACCCTTCCTCCCTCTGCCCACTATCTTCCCACTGCCCCCCACAGCACCCAGTACACCTCTTCTGTGGCTCCTGACCATTCAAAAGGCTGGGACAAGGTTTGTAAGCTGATAGGGGGCCTGCTCCTGGTCACTGTATGCCACAGACCCGGGGCACAGCACCACAGAGGGACACAGCCAAGGTGCTCGAGATGGGTCACCACAGAGCATCAACTACCAAGAAAAATCTGCAGGAGATTCTGAATATTTAAGAACAGTGCTGGGGTTACCAGACTGTCACGTACAGCTGGACCTCACTGTACCAGGTATCCCCCTGACCCTGGTAGCTCACCTCTTCTGTAGTCATTTCAGTGTTTTGTTTTGGTTTCATGATTTTCTACAGTGATTTATTGTGATTTGCTAATAAACCTCTTTTTATGAAACCAAATTAAACACTTGTCTCACTTGATATGCACTATCAAAGGAAACCTCAGCAAATGCACCTACATCCCCCTGACACGAGATTAATGTTGTGACATGAGAGAAAAAAAACAGAGCAGAGAGAAGCTGTTTCCATCGGGAAGGAAGGAACTATGCTATCAGGTGACAGAAAATGCAAGCTGTTGTCAAGCTGGTTCTGTCAAAGGCCAGGATCCCACAGGTTGGATACAATTGTTCTGGGGGTTGGTGTTTAAGAAGAACTTGGCCTTTCTCACTAATGAGCTTTGGCAGGTGCTGTGCCACAGCCCAAGGGTCCAGTCCCACAGAGCTCCCAGCACCCTGCCGAGCTCCTCTGCTGGGGAGTGGAGAGCTGTCCCCATCCAACTGTCCCCATCCTCAGGCTGCAGCACAGTGCTCCCTCCCTGACACACAAGGAATGCACCAGTGCCAGCCTGTGAAGAGCAGTGGTGCTTCTCTCAAGCACAGTAATCCCCAGCTGTACCCAGAAAAGCTTTAAAACGATATTCATCGTTTCTTCTGCAAATTCAAGCTTGTTTGCTCCCTATTATAATACCAACACAATGAAAGTAACAACTGCAAAAAAAAAAAAAAAAAAAGATGTAGACAATTATTCTTTGTTTGGTTTTGTTTTGTTTTTGCCATCAGTGGATGGTGATTCAGGTTACACCAAGGAACAAGCATGTGAAAGTAAACTTCCTAACAGCTACCGGGAGGATTTGGTCCCCAGCATGTGCACATAAATCCCATCAGCTCTTACTGGGAGAGTGCACGTGCACTCTTGTACATTATAAATAAAACACTGATTGCAGTAAAATCAAGAGCCAAATTCTCTCCTTTGATGAGAGAGGATGGCTCTCACTGAAGCCAATAGGAATTGCATGTTCACAAGCTCACGTCAATGTTTGCAGAGGAAAATTTTGTGCACATTGAAGAAAATATTACGTTTTGGAAGAAAAGCAAATGACCTCCATGACAAGCGTGCTATTTTCCTGTTACAGGAGAATCAGAGCACAAACCCTTATCGAGTCCTGAAGAAATGTGCTGTACCTTGTTTCTGCTGATATCAAGGGCATTTAATCAATCTGTGCTACAGCAGTCCTGCTGTATCTGTGAGGAAGATCACTGTAAAATTTCAAACCCAAGAAAATAACATACTGAAATTAGTCATATTAACAATTCCTTTAGTGTAATACAATCTCAGAAAAGTCTACTTGTTCGCTGCCCACAGGCAAATAGTTTTTGAAAGGTAAAACCCCGATTCTGTGAGAGTGAGGTGATGAGCCATGCACAGGTGGGCTGGGCCGGGCTGCTGGGGTCCTGGTGCAACAGAGCCCGAGAGCCCCTGGCAACGCTGACCTCAACACTACACCCTCCTGAGACAGCAGGTCCTCAATGGTGACTGCAAACCCTTCATTTTAAGGGTTTTGCTTCCAAATAATCTGCGTTAGAACTGTGCAATATACCACACATGGTGTTTCTGCTTACGAGGTATATTCAGCACACGAGAAAGGGCCGTGGCAGCACATCCATTTGGGGTATGCATTGGTCATATAAAAGAAGAAAACAGTCACCAGTAATTTGTTTTTTAACAGCCGGAGTATATTTTGCAAAATGGCTGTTTTGAGAGCAGCCTGTTGAGGCCCAGGGGCAGGAGTCCTTGTCCCCCCACGCTGCTCCTGGCAGTGCCGCTGGTGCCAGGGGCTGTCTCTGGGCTCGGGGCTGCAGCAGCCACGGCCCTGGACACGGCTCTCATGGTGTGGCCAGAGCAACTGCAGGTATGCCGAAGAGCAAAGCAAGGGTAGGACAGTATTTCACTTAAGAGGTGTAAGTCTAGCTAAAGCAAGTCCAGGAATGTAAAGTAAACATAAGGTTGATATGTAAAAATATTTTTTTTAAAAAAAGGAAAAAAGTCAAGTATCTGCCTCAATTTTATATTGAATTTACAGAGGCTTCTAAAACCAGGGAATAATTTGCCTGAACAAGGTGTTGAAGATTCATATCTATATTAGCGTGCATGTTAGAAACACTAACGCTGCATTTCAAACAAAAAGTCAGGCTCATTTTACCTTATGAGTGTTTCCATTTTTTTCTCTTTTATACTTTCTCCTCTCAGACTCAGAAGTTTAGCTTGACTTTCAACGTTTATTTTAAGTTAGACATGAAGCTGTTAATGTATTTTTTTTTACTTAGTTACTAATGGAGAAAAGTGATGTCTCCTTCCCAAGTGTAACCAGTGCTGTTAAGGCTCCCACTGCTGCAAAATGAGGTTATCTCCCTGTTACATTTTATAAAATACTGTTACTCAGAAAACACCTCTGCTTTCTAAATAAATTCTAATACTTTTTAATCAAAAAGATCAGTTTTCATTCACAGCTTTGGCTATACCAAACCACAACTACACAGTCTGCAAGGTGGATATTCAATAAAAACTTCCTGCCCACTTCATTTAGTTATTTCAATTCACCTGGAGAAAGGAAAATTCTGTTCCTAATTGCACCCATTTATCTCCAGACTCCTCTAGTTCCTTCGTTTGGCTGCTGCAGACTCAGCTGTTGAGGCTCACAACACATTGTTACTTATAAATAATCTTGTCCTTTGTTTCAAAACAAATGTGGAAATTTTATGTTCTGCAATGAACAAGAAACTGTCATTTAATTATGAGTCAATCTTTGCCTTGTGAGTAATGTAATCATCCCAAATCATGCCAAAATCCCTTCCTACCACACCAAACCATCCCAGAGCAATACCTGGTTTGTTTACCTTTACTGGAGATTGCTGATCAAGTCACTCCACTCTTTTATTTATTTATTTGCTTGGTTCTTACCTCACTTGATCATTAACACGACTTATTATGGGGGAAAGCAAAAACTGCAGGCCAAGAGAAGAATCTTTCCCTGTTTTTTGCAAGTCATTTGCCCTTGTACACCTTCTTGAGAGGACACAGCAACGGCCTTTTTCCAGCTTGCTGGGGTTTAAAATCCACAGCCTTTCTCTGACTCTGCATTTTATGCAACTTGTGGCATGGTCCAAGCTGGCCCAAGCAGCGTAAAATCCTTTTCTAATTTTGTCATGAAATGCTGCTGTTATATTTACACCGCGCGTTCTCCCCAAAGTGCCACAACCCCGCGGAGCGCGGGGAGCTCCGCGCACGGCCGCAGGCACGGACTCTGCTCTCAGCCTGCCGCTGACAACAAACACCAAGCGTTCGCTGAGGCCTCTCTCTTGCCCCGAAATCGCCCCTCTGAGCCACGCCAGAGCCATGGCCGGGTGCTCGGGGTGCGCTCTGGGGCGGGGGTCCCGGTGCCCGCGCAGCCCCAGCGCGGCCGCGGTGCCTCCGGCGAGAGCTCCTTTCCAGCCGGGAGGGCCCCAGCCGTTCCTCGAGCGCCGAAACCTCCCAAACCTCCCGCTGGCCTCCACACCGAGCACGCAGGGGGCTCGGGTCTCTTCTAATCAATCCCTTTATCTGCTGCACTCGCCATTCCAAAAGAAAGAGATATTAAATAAAATTAAATCAACTCCTGTTACTGCAAGAAATAGCAGATTTAGTATAAATCCAAGTTTTGTCTGGAATGAAAAATAAAAATCACAGCTGCGTTAGGAAAAGCGTACTCCTTTTTCTCCCGAATGTTTATGCCCAGATATCCGACCAAATGAAGCAACCGCTGGCTAAATTTGCCCCCCCCCCCCCANGTTCACCAGAGCAGTGAGCACTTTTGGAGATACCAGGCTTTACAGGCTGCTCCAAAACGGAGGGAAGTGACAGGGGTGTGTGTTTACCATTGAAATATACTAATAACATAATTAGTTTAAAAAGAGACATTATAATCCAGCTGGTTTATCATGATATATTATTGATAGTTGGAAAGGGGGTGTACGCCTCTGAACTGCCTCAGAAGTTTAGACCAAAAAATAACAGACTCAGTTTCTAAACAGAATGCAAAATATTCCTGTTTGTCATAATAAGTGAAGAAATTTTTGCAATATATTTCACATCTATGATCTTTTTTTTTTCAGGGTAGCAGTAAAGCATTATAAATTATACCCCTGTTAATTTAACTGCCTATTGCCTATAGTGCACAAAGATCTTCCCTATCGCTGTCTGCCACGGATCAGTGCAAATCGCGTCTTTCCATTGCAATTATTTTGTCCAATGTTACAGGGATTGCAGCAGCAAACCAAAATGTCTCCCCAAATCCTCAAAACACATTCCATCCCAGATCCCCGCCAGCACTCGGGCAGCCCAGCCCCGACCCAGCGGGTGGCCCGTGGCCAGCGCGGCCGAGGTGCCGCTGAGGCCGGTGCCGCTGCCACCCGCGGGGCCGAGCCCCGCCGACATCGGGGGACCCGCGGGGGCCCGGCCCCGGCACGGCCACTCCGCTGACGTCAGCGGCTGAAATAACAGCCACATTTCCTCAGCGCTCCCGCTTTGGGGACTGTGCCGAGATGCCACAAAAGTCTGATCGTACAGAGGATTTTTTATGGGGCTGAGGAGACCGATGGGGCAGGGCTGGTGGGATTTTCAGAAAAAATGCCGGAGTATTTCGGTGACTTCGAAAAGCATTTTTAGTGGATGACATAACTTTAATCATTACTCCCTGTGCTGGGCATGTGCTTAGGCTACTCCTGTCTCTAAGTTTCACCTGATTTCTGCGTTGTTCCCTAGTGACCCGCACACAAGGACCAGTGCCCGTCCAGCACAAGGCGAGGGCAGCCGGAGGGACCCCCTGATCCACACGGTTCTGCTGAGCTCACAGCGCTGCACGACTGCACCCACGAGCGGAACAGCTCCTCCGTTAAAAATAAAACAGGAAAACTGGAAACACATCAAATCCTGCCTTTAGCAGATTGCTATTGTCCACTGTGCATGCAGCAGAATCCGGGAGCTTTGGTCCCTCCTGCACAGGGCTCCTACCACATTCCACAGCCCCTGCTCTGCGAGAAATTACAGTCACAAAACCAAGAGACGCTCACTGACGGAAAGCTTTTGTTACATTTTGAATCTAAAACGCAACTGAACTGGGAAACACCAGCCTCAGTGTTACGCTCGGGTGAAAGCATTCCCAAAATCTGGAGAGGGGAAGGCTTCTCCACAGCACCGAGGATTCATGGGGTTTTCTTTCCTTCCTGCGAGGGACGTGTTGCTCCGTGCTGACTGCACAGCAAAACCAAGCCCATTCACCGGCAAGACAGGACTCAAAGATGAAGAACAGAAATACGTGGTGGGTCCTTTTTAACAGCATCCAAAAGTGATGCTAAAACAATACCTGACACATCTAAAAGAACAAAAGCCTGAATATTTCTCTTTCTCACCCTAAGCAAAAGTTAGAATGCATTAATGAAAAATTATGAAATAGCAGCGGTGGGTGTTTGCTATCTGGTCCCTTGAATAAAAACCTCTTTTACAGGCTTTCTTTCCAAAACTAAAACAGGAATACAGATCTTTCTCTAAATTATATGCATTGCTTACATATGAAATACATATCCTGGAACAGTTATTTTTCATAACATATCTTTTTTTACTATCAGCAATAACTAGGGCAAATCGTTATATAACACTGGGCAGTGAGAGAAAAACAAACCAAAAAAGCACAATCACAAAATAAAGGAAATACACAAATGGAAAAGAAATGTAGTATTTATAAATACTAACGTTTTGTAGTAGAAAGCACTGTTGTGAGTGATACAATAAGTAAATTCATTTAAGCAAAGAACCGAAATACAACTACCACAAGCTTTCTATTTTTGAAAAAACATTCATTCTGAAGGTTTCAGTTTGTCAGAAAGAAAACTTCTTTTAAAGAAAAAAAAAAAACCCACAGTGTAAGTGTAAGGTTCCAAAAGTGCAGCAATTTGGCAAAATTCTAATTAAAATCAAAGAGATTCTGCTTGACTTGGGCTTGCGAAAGCCAGCCTTCCCTGGTGCCACTGCTCTGGGGTTTTTTTCCTTAAAAACCTTGCCATCAAATGCACCTGACCCTCAAAATCCTAAATTTTAGCAAAAGAAGTACTTTGCATTAACTCAAAACTTCAGGATGTACTCAAGCAAGAATGTGCTAAATTCCTTCTTTAAAAAGAGACCAAAATACATGCCCAGCTTATCCCACTGACATACTGATGATATTTTTGTGAAAAATTACATTTATCAGGCACCTCTGACTACTTCAAACTGGGCTCGGGCTACTAATCCACCTCCCCCAGGACTTGCTGTAACATTCCAGGCATAGGGGTAGCTTCACACAGCCAACATTTTTCTTAAAAAAATAAAAAGAAAAAAGAAAAAGAAAAACTGTTTTCACCCTTCCCCCTAATGTGAAATGCCCTCATCCAAGGATGGGCAGCAATCATTCCTGACCCAGGGAAAGGTGTAAGGTCTGATATCTGACCCATCAGAAGCTTGCTTTCATTAGAAAGATGAGACACCATTTTCCCAAAGATATATACACAGCACTTGATTATAGTCCTGGGAGTTCTGGAGAAATCTGACCTTTAAAATTACATTACTACATACAGAAAAATCTATTTAAGGCAAATTTCAGGAACTGAGATATTTAAGTAAACTTTATTCTAATTTTAAATTTTTTTTCCCATATATCTGTGAATAGGACTCAGGATAACAAAAAGCATCTGATATTACTGATCCCTGTCTTCCTCAGTACCGATTCCATTCCATCTCACTACCCCAAGGCATGGTCACTGAGCACACAGGCATTTCCCATCCCGGTGTTCCAGCATCGGCTGTGTCCTCTTGCTGTCGTTGCCTTGCACAGTTCGCTCATGGCTTCACTCCCCACAATCTGATGAATAAAACTGACCCTCTGTACTGCACAGCCCAGGGCCACTTGCACGGACAGACAGCTATTTTTATCCTCTAGCTACCATAAACGAATATTTCCCCAGCTCTGAAAGGGCACACAATCCGTGTCAGCACAGTTTCACATGTTTGCTCTTTTGGGCTAATAAAATCTCAGAGAAAACAAATTTTGATTTACCGTGTCTCCCCTCCCCTTCCCGTGAGCCGCTGCCGCTGTCAGTCCTCGGGGGCACACACAGCAGGGCACCATGTCATGTCACACTAGGTGCTGGGATTCAACAAAGGCCAACATGTTGATATCTTTTTATTGCTCGGCAGCCTGGATACCCCATTTTCCCCCTCTACAATTGGATGCTTTTGGTAATACGGGAAGTTCTGAAGCAGTAACAATTCTGTTTTCAGTCAGAAAAGTATTTTTGTTTTACAAAGAAATTGTCTCTGAACTTGCTTTTTAGGTCACTAAGTACAGTTCTTTATTTTACAGAAACTAAAATTGGGAACTTAGAGGGTACATTTATTTGCAGCTAATGTAAATATTTACATTGCCAAATAATGCTTTTTCAGGTAGCCTGAAGACTATTCTACATTCTTTACTAATTAACAAAAATATGTAAGGTGCTACCTCTTACAGAGAAAGAAGTTTCACCGATCTACAACTACAGCTACTACAGGGTGGTTTATTTTGCGTAGAAACGAAAGGCAAAGCCCGTAGATGGGCTCCCTGCACCGGGCACGAGAAAACCCCAAAGGTGCCGCAGCCCCAGTCCCACAAGGGCGGGATGGCGGCAGCCCACGGGCAAGCCTTGGGTTATTCCCATGCTCAGTGCCCGGGCCATGGAGGACTCTCTGGGAGCTAGCGAGGGCTGTAGCATGAAATAACATGTTTTGTTGTAATTCCTAAACAGGGGGACATTTATCTGGGCCATTTATACAAGAGTTATAACCCTCACAATATTTATACTCAGCATGTCATGTTAGCATTTACTACCCGTTTCCATGGAGATGGATTTTCATGCTGTAGCTATGAAATGCACATTGTTGCCACTAAGCCACTTCAGGCCTTTCTGCATGCCTGCTGAATGCCTGACAAAAGTTGATGCAAACCAATAGTTGTTGTTCTTTGTTTGTTGCCAGACTTCTAGCAGAGCCATATTATGTCCTAGTGATTGAAATGCCCATGTTCGCCCCCCTCCCGGCACAAAAAGGATCCTCAATTTAGGTGACAAGCATGAAGTGGGCTTCTGCAGGGGAGGGCGGCCCGGCGCGGGGCCGGGCTCCGTCCCTGCGCGGGGCCGCGACGCGGCGGGGGCCGCTCCCGACAGCGCCTGACATTTGGGGATAAAGCCGGAATAAGAGAGAGCGCGGGCAACGCCGGGGCCGTGGCCAAGCTCAGCGCCGGGCTTCTCCCGCCGCTGCGCCGGTTCCTCGGCGGGGCCCCGCCGCGCCCCCTCCGAGTCCGACGGCCACTGCACCGGGCGGGCCCGCAGCAGCGTACCG
>VZRV01010553.1:9884-66691 GCA_013398115.1 Falcunculus frontatus
AGGCTCCGGCCGATGGGCCACTCAGTGTGGCAGCAAAGGAGCCAGTTGCGAGCCACCTGCTGCAGGCTCACAATAGAGCGGGCTGCACAAAGTTGGTTGCTCGGCAACCAAGGCGAGGGTAAAGGAGAAGGAGGGACTCTCCAGTGCCTTCAATCCCAGTTTATTGCAGGCTGATCCGAGGGGAAGTGCTGGAAGGGTAGGCAGGGACGAAGAGTCGAGGAATGACAGTTGCACGCCCCTTTTAAGCGGGGGCAGTGCAGGGAGGAGACAAAAGGGAAAACCAATCAGGGAATGACGAGGGGTTGACATAAACGAATCAGGGTACAACAGGGGAGGAACATATTTGAATAAACCAATCATGAACCGAATACAACAGAACTTTCCAGACCTTAATGAATATGAAACATAGGGCTATGAATATGCATAACAGAATGAACCAATGGGGATAATGTGAACAGAGAACTTGCGAGAATGAGGGGTGGAGTTGCGGTGGATTGACACCCAGTGGGTGGAGCCTCAGTTGTCAACCCCGCCTGCGGGATTGGACTCCTGGGCTGGAAAGTCCACCCACTGAAGGTCATCCAGCCCCCAAGTGGGCTGGGTCACCGCAACACATAATGTCATTAAAATATTAATTTTTCTAAAGCATATACAGTATGGTAAAAAAATTTTCTGATCTGCCTGTATTGCCAAAATATTCTATTGTGTGACCTACACACGATTGATGTATTCTTTGGTAGTAATTTTTAGTAGAAACTGGTTTTGTACTTCTCTTGTATTATTCTGATAAAGTGGATAATCTACTTAATTTCCAATATATTAGTCTACTGCAAATTTGACCAGATGTAATTTTTTGCTTTGCCTTTCAGAATTCTGTCCTTCCTGTTCTTATTTTCCTGTTTTTCAATGGAAGTTTGTGGTTTTGTGCAAGCATATTTTCCAACGGAGTTTTTTTAAAACAGATTCCAGCAAGATAGAGAAAAAAGGTAACTGATAAAATGCCAGTATCTGACATCCTTGATCACAAGAAGGGTCATGTTCCACTGGGAGATAATTAAGGCTACCAAATTCATAGAATCTTTGAATAATTTTGATTGGAAAGAACCTCTAGATGTCATTTTGTTCATACATGCTTAAAACGGAGCCAAAATCGAAGTTGGAACCAGCTTCAAAGTCAGGGTCATAGCCATGAGCCTTGAATATCTCAAAGGATAACAATTCTATTACCTTTCAAATCAGCCCATTTCAACAATTGACCTCTCGCACTACGAAACAAAGTTTCTATCTAATTCAGATCAAAAGTAAGAAACAGACCATGCTTATAAAAGGTAAATTAACATTGAATCAGCAGAGGATGTCATGCATCACAGAATAAAACCAATACTTGCCTGGTTAACACGTTTGTCCTTTGCCTTAATTCTTTTCAAAGACACTGAGATTTAAGTGTACAAGTACTTAAGTACAGCTACAAACATTGTTCTGCCACATATGACTTCATAGTCCCTAACAATTAAAAGTTTAAGAATTTAGGAGACATAGTTAAATTAACACTTTATGGTGACATAGAATTTTTAGGGGTTTTTAGAATTTATTTTCCTTTTTTGATATTAAAAACACCAGCAATAACAGAAGAAAATAATATATATTATCTAGTGGCTTACTAGAATGTGGGAGGTAAACTACTCACATTAAATGAGATTCAAAATTTCATATTTTTTGTAAACATGAACCTACTGCTGGAAAAGGAGAGTCAAGAGAAAGTTAATAAAGGTATAAAGAGAAAAAACATGCTTGTGGCCATATTTAACATGATTTAACAGTAGTTTGTTCTGATATCTGTGTCAAGGCAATCATTGGAATTACTGAAGTATTTAAAGTTTCAGTAACTCATGCTTTTCTACTGTTAAGAGGGGCATTAACAGTCCATTTGCTCATAGAAATGGACCAGAGGTCAGTTTTTTTAAGTATGAAAAATTTTCAGCATTATTAGGAGTTTAAGGCAAATATATTCAGAGATTCTTCATCAGGGTGTCACCATGTCTAATATACTTGTGGATCTTTCTTAGTTCCTCTATGCTATGGTGAATTTTTGGGCAAAGCAAGGAGACATAACCCCATGTAACCAATTAGTGCAGTCAGACAGAGTACAAGACAAGCTTTTGAAGTTTACTAAATACAAAACTCCACTATTCTCATATTGTTGTGATGAAGATCCAGAAAGCAATTCACTGTCTTCCAATCTAATTCACCGACCCCATTAAACCGAAGTAAGTGTATAACTTTCAAATATTTGTTTTCTTCTCTTTGCTGAAACCTTTCTACTTAAATGTCAAATTTCCAAGTAACTTTTTCATTTCAGTGTGAATATATTCACAACAAACGTTCCTCATTTACACTTCCTCTTTTTACCCTGTCAGGTGACTTTTTCTTTTTTGTCCATTTAGAGGACACATATTCAACATCATGTATATATTAACAGATATATATATGTGTGTATGTTTACATACATACACACCAAACTAAAGAACATAGAGTTTGCTTGACTGGTTAATTCCATAGACAAAAGCAAATTCTTTGGACATATAAGTCAGTAATGCCAAGAAACTACAAAGGGAATCTATTTAAGGATTCGAGCTGCCTTCATCCTGAGACTGGCTGATTCATTACTGTACAGCTGACAAGTGTCTGATAAGTGGAATAAAACCTTAATGACTAAGAACATGCTAGGTGATGAATATTACTTTGGAGCTCTTTATCAAATTTAATCCATTTGCCCAGCTATTGATCCAGTATCAGACGTAAAACTAGTGAAAAACATTGAATATTTCAATTTTGTTCGTTAAGATATTTCAGTATTAAATTGGTCTTAGAAAAAATACAGATGAAGCTTATTTACATGCAAAAATTTATAACTTATGTATAACATTTCCAAATTCATCATAGTTGATACACTTGACCTAATGTTTTTGGATCATTTTTACTGTTGTATGTATTTAAAGTAGATATCATCCAAAGCTAATGATAATGCTCATATTCATATAGATGTAGTTTATTGTGTTGAGAGAAACATGGTATCTGAGGTGCTGAAAATGAGTGGAAAAAAGGCTGTATGATATCTTTTACAGGTGTGTACTTTTGGCCTGATTTGATTGTACAAGCAATATAACTTTAGCTAGCTGCTAGTTACAACCTTATGAATTGTACTAAAAAGATTATAAATGTCTAAGGCATTGACTATAAAAAATAATGTGTTTTAACCACTGAAATTCATGAGTGCTAATGTTTTGATGTTGAAAAATCAATCTCTAATGATTTTCATGAATTTGATGAGCTTCTGTAGCCACAATGTAGTCCCTATTGAAATAAATAAATAAATAGAGACATTCTATCTGAAACATGAAGAGTAAAAAAATACCTGATTTTAGAAATTCACATGATTTGGCCATTAAACAGTTGCAATTAGAACATGTGAGCTGGTGTTCAAAGGACAGAGCTGAAGAAAATGGGCACATATGTTAAATATGTGTTAAAAATTATTTGTGGAAGAGAAAGTATGTTTTCAAAAATACCAATCTGGATGTTTTAATAGGCACATTTCTGTTGTAAGAGGTTCTGCACATTTAGGCACAAAGAAATTCATAGCATTTGAGCAGTAAGTTCCCTAGCTAAATACTTTAAATATCTAAGAGAAGGCAATTTTTCATGGTTTCTGTAAAAATAATATCATTATACTGAATATTTTTTTTTTCTTTTAACTTATGAGAACAGAGTAACATTATAAAGAAAATGACCAAAATTGAAGTCTGATCTAACCTGAAAGTTCAATACTTAATGGATACCTCTGGATTGTGTCCAGTAGAATTTCAAATATCTCCAAGGATGAGAACTAAGACATTTGCCCTGTCATAGAAGAAAAAAAAATTAAATGGTGAATATATAATTGGAGTATTTGGTATCGCAGCTGGATTCCTCTTATCTTTTCACTTTGCATCTGTGAGAACACTCTGGGTCTGTTTGGCATATAGGCTCCCATTTGGTGGATAAAGACTGTAATTAGGCTTGTCTTTAGCCTTTTAGGCTAAAGAAATTCTTGAGGCTGAATAAATTCTGCTCCCATAGTTTCTTCTTGAATGTCATGTTCTCTAGCCCCCTAATCATCCTGTTGATTTTTTAATAACTTTGATCAAATATCTCATTGTCTTTCCTAAGCTGGGGAACCTAAACTGAGTACAATACTCCAGATGCAGGGTTACAAGTGACAAACAAAGGGTAGGAATCAATTCCTCAAATCATTGCTGTCAGTAATACATCCTTCTGTTAGGTTGGCCCTCATTGCTGCAAGAGTCTACTTTTGAATCATGCCCAATTTTTTTGTTTGCCAGGATCGTCAGGCCTTTTCAATGCAAAGTTCCTTCCAAGCCTATTGGTCCTCAGCCTATACTGTCATATGAGGTTTGGTGGTTTTGAATTTAAGCTTTCTTGAGCTTTCATTCAAGAAAGAACTAGCACGTTTTTCCAGCCTCTCAAGGTTTATCTAAATAGCAATCTGGTCTTCTAGAACTTCTTTCCTTAGGAAGAATATTTTTTTTCCCTAGCTAACAGAGCTGCAGGGAATGACGTTCAAAGCTTTCTCTCTGCATCCATGATGGAGTTTTCATTCCCATGAAATGCAATAGAAACCTTTAGAAAACTAGAGCCCAAATGAGTAAGTGTGAAACTGTTATAGACTGGTAGGCCTGACAGAGGAGGTAGGAGATGTGAGTCCTGCTGTTCTTAGACAAAACACAAAAACTTTTTCCTCATGCCTTTTTCTTCTCCCACCATTGCATATAAAGTCATATAGAAAAATAAAATATATCTCCATGGTCATGACTACTTCATTCACTCATTTTTTGCTCATGAAAAATAAGTGTATTTATTCTAAATATTGTGGGAAGCTTCATCTCTTAGCTCTTTTGGACATGGTTCTATCACCATGTGTTTATACTTAAAGGCATTGAGGTATGCGTTTCTTTTTATTTACATATCAATTTTAAATAGATTTACAGTGTTTGGCATTTCCATTTTAATGTATATCCAGCTTTATACAATAACTTACTTATTCTGGAAAAGGACATATACTACCAAAAATAAAAAGGAAATCAGAATCAAAAATATTGAGGCAAATTACAGATATAAAGAAGAAATAATTAGAACTATAGGAACTATGGAAGACATGACACTGAAATAGATACACAATTATATGTCTTTGAGAAACATTCTAATATAAAGAGGCTATTGAGAATATCTACAAGGGAAAAAGAAGTTTTATGACTGTTTATTACAAGTCAGATTAAACAGCTATTCTTCTTGTAGCTTAATCAAAACACAGTAATTGAAGAACTGAATTACAAATCTGTTTCTGTTGCTTAGCATAGACAATTTGAAAAGGCACAATTGAGTTACCGGCTTGCTCTAAAACCCATCAGCCAGCTGGAAATTTCCTAGTGTCTCCTGTGGTCTTCAAGCATGGCATCAAAGAACAAAGTCTGCCATGAAACAGTCTTCAAAAACATGTTTAACTAAACCCTCCTTTGACATAAATTTACCATGAACTTAGTTGCATCATGTTAAATTTTACAAATAAATTTCAATTGTAGACAATAAAGAAACTAGTGTGGCTTTTATAAAATTAATCCTTTTTATTAAGAGCAAACACAGTATTTACCTTTTCTAACAGAAAGAATGTGCATCATAAAATACATGGACAATTAAGGACAGAAATTATCTCCATCAATATTTCTTTTTTATTGCTGTACCTCACAGCTTTTCAGTAGATTTAACATCTTTGTTTAGAGTTCTTTGAATGCCCAGAAAATGTCTATTCAAATTGAAGATGCTGTCCATTATTGTCCATGGTTAATATATTTAAATTGCTAGTAGTAGCTTTGGGAAATGCCTTTGTATGCTGCTGCCAACTGTTTATATTTTCTGTTGACAGTTGTGTATTCCTTAATATAATTACTTATAAAAGAATGGTACTTTTTTTATTTTCCTTTACTAAGTACGACAGAGAATGTATGGTATTTAAGAGGCATTCTGAAGGAATTTTAAGTACATCTATATATAAAGTCTGGTTTATGATCTTAATCATCACATACCATTCCTTTCATATCTTAGTTACAAAATTTATAAAGAAAGAAAAAGTCTATTTTACTTTCTTATTAAGATGTTTCACATGCTAGTTTAAATATGCAGTATTGGTATGGAACTTTACTAATAAAATGCCAGTTTTCTCTTGATATATGTATGCAAAGACCTATATGTGTAATGTTAACATACTGGAAAAATAACAGTTTCTCCTTCAATAACTCAGCTTAAGCAAAGCACGGTTTTAACACACGCACCAAAAAAAAAAAAAAAAAAAATATCAAGAATGAAGTTTTGAAGCATTTCCAAAAGAAAAAGGACCTCAACTTTTCTATAACCATGACTGGTTTTTCAGTCTAGGAAATGAACAGAATCAAAGACATGTATAGTTGAAGCAATCATCCTGTAACTAACAGAAAAATTATGGATTACAACTTACTTCTTACCTTGTCACTTCTCCCTTCCACAAAGAAAAGAGTTTCTATTTTTTTCAAGATCTTGTATGAAAACAAGGAAAAAGAACAGCTGCATTTCAACCTACTTGGTGATATCAAACTATGTCAAAGTATTAAAACCACTTTGAGATATCAGCACACACAGGAAAACAAGGTCTTAACCTGAATTTATCAGCAGCATAATGATGCAGATATAATGATGCATCATGATATCTGACACAACATAATGATGAGAAAACCAAAAATAGTTATGGACTCATAGAATTCTTCAGGTTGGAAAAGACCTCTAAGATCACCCAGTCCTGTCCTTAAACTCACACTTGCCCAGTCCACCACTAAACCATGTCTGTAAGTACCATATCTACATAAGTATGGACCAGTGCAAAGGGCATCAACCACATCAATAATAGAAGCGTTTGCTCATAAGAAAATGTTCAAACTGCAGTGTAAGCAGTGAGGAAGGGTTTGATATTTTCTTTTTAAACACTGCTCTAGATATTAATTTTCTGTGTCCTTTTCTATAAGCAAACCTACCAGGATTTGAACTTTTCTGTGAAATGGGGTTCCCCAGCAATACCAGACTCTAGGTGATGGTACAGTATTTAGATGGTTAATGATGTATTGAATGTAAAATTACACAATAAATTTATGGCATTGCGTGATTAGAAAAAGACAACGTTTTTAGTGGGTGTGACTTACTGCTATTTCCCCCATTTTTCTTGGTTTGGCTATGTGGGAGAAGAAAATTATTTACAGCGGTGTGGATTCCCAAATGACATCCACTTGGCCTGTGCTTTGTGAAGTCAAGGGTTGTGTTTCAGCAATTTTTAGCATAAATTCAGTTATGAAGGGATGTACTTCGATATAATGTAGGAAACAGTTACTGGAGGTATATTAGCAACTTTGGAATTTTAATTGCTAATTACATCATCCAGCTAAGGTTACTCTTGAAGATGATTCACTTAAGTCAGATGTATTTTTTCAGAATGTAATTTGAAGGACTTAATTGAAGGTACATCGAATGTACCCTTCCGATCTTGATGGCAACTGCCCACGCTGGAGAAAAGGCCCGTGATGCTATCCAGCATTGGCTTACCTGTTTTGCCACTCTGGGCCTTCCCAACACCATCAAAACGGACAACGGACCTGCCTACACCTCGGAGGGAATTCGTGACTTCTTGCAGCAATGGGGTGTGTCACACAATCCGGGCATTCCCCACTCTCCCACAGGGCAAGCTACTGTTGAGTATGCCCATAGAACCTTAAAGACCATGCTTGAAAAACAAAAGAAGGGGGAGTTGGGGTGCCCTCATGACAGACTAGCTAAAGCCCTGTATGTCCTCAATTTTTTAAATTGGAATGAGATCAGACAGACTGCACGTGAAAGACAATATTCCTCTGACACAAAGGCTTGTCTAAGACCTCCAGTAATGCTGAAGGACTTACAAACCGCACAATGGAAAGGACCCCCGGACTTACTAACATGGGGAAGGGGTTACTCCTGCGTCTCTGCAGGCCACCATGTGGAGTGGTTCCATCGCGGTGTGTGCAACCTTTTGTGGCACCCTCCTGATCCCATGTGTATATAGTTGCTGCGTTGTAGGTATATGTCACAGTTTTTGAAAAGTTATTACAGTTATTATTGTTGTCACTGTTATTAATGTTTTTGGAGTTGTTTAGGTTTTTCTTAGTGTGTTTTCATTGCTTAAACAAAAGAAGGGGGGATGTGGAATATGGGGTTATATTGTTAAAATAGTTAAGATTTGTGCTTTCCAGAAGGCCCCATGGGAAAGGCACAGCTGCAGGCTGAGTGGTTGGAAGTTGGTTGAGGGGTGAGAGGCAGCTGAGTGACAGTTCGAAGTGAGATTATCATTTGCTGGAGGAACACGTGGACAGCATCTCAATGAGAAGCTGATTGGGTGATAGGAGGCGTGGACAGCAGCACTGCAGCTGTGCCAGCCAATGGGTGCCCTTCTGCTGTTAAGTTCTGTTAGGCTTCAGTTTGGTTTTTAGTTGTGTTCTGTTGAGGTTAAAGATATAAAGTGGAGGCAATTTTTGGCAATAAACAGATCTTCTTTGGACTTACAGGTGTTATAGAGGGGTTGGCTTTCGTAGGCTGGTTGCATGTTACCAGGTTTATGAGTTGTTATGTTGGGGCTGAGTTTCACGACTGGATAAATTGTAAGTTAATATTAATTGAGTTATAATGCGTTCTGATGTATGGGTGTAATGCTTCAATATAACCACTAGGTGGAGGTAAGATGGGAGGACTCTTCTACAATTTCACCACAGGAATAACGACCTCATTCCGGACCCAGACTGGTGAACAAGTCAACCAAGGAGATGGACTTATTAACAAATGATTGGTCAGAAATGGACCCTGGAATGAACCAATCGGAGACATGCTAGATGGACCAAAGAGCGGATTGAAAAACAGACCAGTCCCATTAGAAAAGAGACTATGAGAACTCCTCAGGTGCTCTGCACCTGGTCCTCCTGCGGTACTCATCTGCCAAAGGAGCACCCAGTGTCGCACGCACGGTTCGCTGTTCTGCTTCGTCTTGGGGATCTTTGGGATTATCCTGGGGTCCTGTTCTCAGTTGTTGTGTTTAATTAATAAACCAGTTAACCTGCTAAAGGTGACTAGGTGTTTTTCACACAAGGGGATATGTCGGCTTTGCTCCCCAGTGCTACATGTAAGCAGTGAGGGAGGGTTTGATATTTCCTTTTTAAACACTGCTGTAGATATGAATTTTCTCTGTGTCCTTTTCTATAAGCAAACCTACCAGGATTTGGACTTTTCTGTGAAGGTGGTGAAGTCATAAAACTGTATTTAAAATTGAATATATTCAGTTCAGACCCAATTCACTGTTTTCTGTAATACCTTTGCAAGTATCTGATCCTAAGAAGTCCCAGACTGTCAGAGGTGCTCATGAGTGCTTTTTTTTTGCACGCTTTGCTGAGTCACACCCAGATTTCAGCCATATACTGTTTGGAAAGCAAAATGGATTTTAGTCTGAGTTCTCCCTTACATACATTCTCCTCCCTCTACAGCTGTCTCTGATATCATCCCAGTAAAAAGTTAAGAAGAAAACATGTTGAACTTTTGTGATAAGGAACATAGAACAACTGCATCAGAGTTAGGATGCAAGAACTAAGAAGCATAACACTTTTCTGAATTAGAGCTGCAGTGAAAAGTTTGTAGTATGTGATCTCATAAAAATGAAATGTTCCTTGACATTCAGTAAACAAAATTATTACTAAAACAGTATGTATGACTTTATGGTTAGAGTCCTGGTCTAACACTGAAAATATACATTTTGATTCTTGGTCGTAGATAAAGTATGCCCTTGAGCAAAGGAGTTTTTGCTTCTCAAAGTATTTAGACACGAAATTGCCAGATCTAAAGCTCGTAAAATTACTGAGATTTTTTTCATGTGCTTTGGATCAAACTTTTAATCATATCTTGCCTTTTTCTCCTTAGTTTTTCCTTTTCTAGTTGCATACTGTGAAGGGGGTCCAATTTAAGTGACACTATATTGCAGAAATAAATAGTTAAACCATGATACTACTGTGAAGACTTATGTTAAGTATTCACTTGTTTATTAATCAAATTTCCTATTAGTGGAGAAAGAAACAATAGGACAAAAGGCAGAAGCCTCTTAGCAGATGGTAAACATTTACATTTCTAACACATCATTTGTTCAGGTTTTTGAAAACAGCACTCTATGCAGGCTTCCTAGGCAGAAATCAAAATAAAACTTCCAACTGGATCTGCTTATGCTAAGCTGACTACATAGTGGTGGTAGATAGATTTTAGCTAGCAATGTTTGGACCCATCTTACCTCATTTCACCTTCCATTAGAATATCTTATGTACCCAGACACTTTGTTGTAACCACAGGAACACTTAGATGGCAGAAGGAACTTTGCCTTTTGTCTCTCTCCTTATCCTTTTTTGTGTCCTAAGAAATATAAAATCCTGGTAGAAGCTGTCTTGGAAACACAGAAAACAATTGCAGACTGAATCATGGTTCCAAAGAGATATTTGCTTCTATTTTATGCAAGAAACAGCAGTATTACCATTTGACCCATAGTTTAGCACCCTAGCTGTTGTGTATGCCAATCTGACAACTTAATTGTCTCCAGAAAACATCCATGTCTAATTTGCTTTTGGTGAGTTGCATGCCTGCAGCCAGTTGACTTTTAAGTTTTGCAGTTACAAACATTGCAATGTCTAAATTATTCTTTTTGGATCTCTGTGTTAGCTCTTACTTCACAAAAAAAAAAAAAAATTCCTCCCCTGACCACTGAGAGCTATTCTAAGGACATTTTAAAATTTGTTTGGTTTATTTTTATTTTTGATGGAGACAAAAAAATGTTTTAATCCATATCCATCTCTGAGTGCAAAAGATATTAGGTGATCTCACATTCAAATTTCACTGAATTTGTCCTTTGGAAAGGAGCCTGGAGGTCCTGGTCCATGGCAAGTTGAACACGAGTCAGCAGTGCCCTGGCAGCCAGGAGAGCCAACCCTGTCCTGGGGGGCATCAGGCACAGCATCGCCAGCCGGGCAAGGGAGGGGATTGTCCCGCTCTGCTCTGCACTGGGGCGGCCTCACCTCGAGTCCTGGGGGCAGTTTTGGGTGGTACAATGTAAGAAAGATATGAAGCTATTAGGGAGTGTCCAAAGGAGGGCAACAAAGATGGTGAAGGGCCTTGAGAGGAAGCCGTATGAGGAGGGGCTGAGGGCACTTGATCTGTTCAGCCTGGAGAGACTGAGGGGAGACCTCATTGCAGTTACAACTTCCTTGTGACAGGAAGAGGAGGGGCAGGCACTGACCGCTTCTCTCTGGTGACCAGTGACAGGACTTGAGGGAATGGCCTGAAGCTGTGTCAGGGGCGGTTTAGGCTGGATTTCAGAAAATGATTCTTCACCCAGAGGGTGATCAGGAACTGGAACAGGCTCCCCATGGAAGAGGTCACAGCACCAAGCCTGATGGAGCTCAAGAAGTGTTTGGACAGTGCTCTCAGGTGTGATTCTTGGGGATGGTTCTGTGCAGGGCCACAAGTTGGACTTGATGCATATGGGTTCCTTCTAACTCAGAATATTCTGTGATTCTATGGAGGAAATGTCCTATATATTTCTGAGAGAAAAAAAGAAGGGTTTTTTGGGGCATGAGGAGAAATAATTGTTTTCGGTTTTTTTAAGAAAAGAAGAAGCAGAGAAGAATTATATTTCAAGTTTTAGGATCTCTTTATAAGTAAGAACCTAGTAATGCTCTAGAAAAATATAATTCAGTATTTTTAACTTTTGTTCTGTCTTTGTCGCTCTTTCAATTGGATTTCAAATGGTATGGATGCTTTCATAAAACCAATTTTTTCTTCCTTTTCTGTTTAACAGTTGGCAATGATGGTACATCAATTGAAGTAATAACCTGTGTTGTGATACCAAAGCCATTTACTCCTCAGCCACTTGTACTGTTTCAAACAGATGATCATGACTAGCTGGATATATAATAATACAAGCAGGAAAGCTCTTTAGAAATGAACTCTCTGTTTATTCAAATATCTCTAGTGTAAGAAGCCAATGATAGAAATAAATAGTCAAAATTTGTTCTAAATATAATTCTTATCAAAATCTTTTGTGAAGCTGTAGGTGGTCTCTAGCAAGATTGTATACTGTGCTTTATGCATAATTCTTCCTTTGGATTCTTTTTGAAATTAGGAGTTAAAAAAAAAAAATAAACATGTTATTTCTATTGGCACTTTCAAAGGAAAAACAAAGAAACAAAATAATTACCTCTCACAATAAAAAAAAAAGGCGGCCAAGCAACCTCCTTCTAAGAAATACAAAATAAATGTGAACAATAGTAACTCGTATCTCAAAATTGCTATATTGTCCCTAAAAACATGGTAGTTTTTAGAAATCTTTTTAGGAAACCTAAATGAAGCAGTAGGCTTTATTTCTTCAACAGCAATTTTTGACAGTGTTGGATGCAAACAAATTGCTTATTGGCATTTTCTATGTTTACAGTAGTTTCCTCCATTACATTTTCAATCAGTATATTTTATCTATCATGTCAAGAAATTGTAAAATTGAAGTTAACATGGTATTTTAGTTCCCTGTAGGAATAGTATGCAGATTACAAATGGTTGATGGTGATGATGGGTGATTTAATGAATGATATTTTGGCAGCCCTGAATCACATTGGTATAGAAAGAATTGTAAAATTTATCAGTATTTCCACAATGTATAACTGTATGCAGAAATATGGCAAAGAATGAAAATGGGGATATTTTTCAGGTAGGATTTTTTGAACTCTAAACTATTTCCCAGAAAAATGTGTAAGCTTTTATGAAAACAAAACAAAACAAAAAATAAACCACATTTGAAAAAAAAAATATATATATAATATTTGTCTGTATTTATTTTGAACTGTTGAAAAATCTTTCAAGTATCCACAGAACTGTACTTTCTGCCCTTTCTAGTAAGGTTTTTGTACCCTCATCTTGCCAGACAGAATATGGATCAAAAGCCGTAGTCTAAACAAATGTATTAAACCCTTATGTAGCTATATATTTACTAATGTTCTATATTAGAGAGGGGACCAAACCAGAACACCCACTTCAATCACATTTTCACTAATTTAATTTTTTTCTATATATGTTTAAAAGTGTATATTTCCAAAAAGCTGTGGAGAGGTATAGTACTGCATATCAATAATTATCCTGGCAACAGATAGATAAAATAATTTTTGTGTGAGTACTGAATTGCTAAAATTGCAAGCAATAAATAGTGAATCTTGTTAATTACATTAATCCTACACTTGTCACTTCTTTTCTGTCCAGTTCTCACTTTTATTTCTACTTTTATAATATAAAAAAATAATATAATTTTTAATATTTAAATGGGAGAAATAAGAAACAAGTTTGTTTCAATTTTCCTCATTATTGAAACAGATCTATGAAAGCGATTAATGAAAATAAATTAATTCCTATTTTCAATCAGAATAACTGAATTTATCATGGCTTATATTTTGAATTTAAAATTGAAGTGGTTTGGTATAAATCTGCACTTTAAAAATTACATAATTTTGATAAAATAAATATTGTTTTTGTTAGACAGAATTCCTTTTAATGTACAATAAAAGAATCCATATAATCCCCAATTGCACTTGTGAAATGTAGACAAACTAATAGCTTAATTTAAACATATACAACATTGTTTAAAAATGACTGCCTCATTGCCCTATCCAAAGAGTAGGGAAAATAACACCCCACAAATTTTAAATTAAGAAGAGGTATTGTTTGTTCCAATCCACTTGACAGTACTGACATGTGTGAAGTTCTTTAATGATCGCAAAAAATTACCTGCCTGACCAACAAGGTACAATCTTATCTTAAGACCTAGTATTTTGATCTTGCTACAAAGAAAGAAGTGTTCTGTGCAATGCAGCATCTAATAAGAGGAAAGCAGGGCTCCCATATGCTAGGTTCAGTCTTGTCATCCACATTTCGAGGATCATTGGGTATTTATTTAATGAACAGGGTTCTAAAGAGTTCTAACTATGCTTGACAAGTATGTTGAAACACTTCTCATGTATGTAGTTTAGTATCCCTTTTTGGGTCTGGATCTCTGCTGTATTCCAAGTGTCACATCAGCTATCTCATTTTAAGAGGCAGTTAAAACTCAAGTCAGAAAGTAACTGGAATTTGGGTAATGCATCAGGTATTTACTCAACAAACCTATAATTCATTGTGTTCTAATGACAAGCACCACTATGACCATTTCACTTTTATCTGCTCTTAGCAAGCAATATTCTCTAAATCAATGTTGAAAGCAATGGATAAAAGCATTGCTATTAGCAGCTGTACGTGCAATTCTTGGAAGAAACACTAAGATTATGTATAAAGGTTCTTGGAAAAAGATACACATAAGTCAACAGGATTTCTCTAATTACAGCAGAGAGTTTGAAAAAGAGCACTCTGAAAAAAATACTCCCTTTTTTCATCATTTTCATTCTTGCTCATGTTTTATTAGATATCTGAAATGAAAATTCAGATCTAGAGTTGTGAGGGAAACAAAGTGTTCCAAATTTCAGTTCTGATATGACTCAAAGACATGACAGAGTCATTTATTGAAAGTTAAAAGGTATCTCTGCATTGTCATTTCTTCAGTCAGAATAGAGGAAATTCTGGTTAAAATTACTCTAATTAAGGTGGTCAATACTGACGCTGAGTAGCAAGTTCTTAAAAAGCCAGTAGGTCAACTTCTCTGCAATTTAAGCTTGGCATGTAACAAGAGTAAGAAAGAGGTTCTTTTCTCTTTCTCTAAACACAAGTTCTTAATGTTTTCAGAACACTGCTTTGGTTTAATAGTTTGAGAAATACAGCAAGGAAGAATTAATTCACAGTGTAACTGAGAATCTGAATGCTAATAACCATGTGCTTTTTATAATGTGAAAATTCCCTATAAAAGGAGTGTGCAGTATGGCCCAAAAGACAGCACACTTCCCATGTGATAAAATTCAACTGAATTAAGCAAGAGATGGACTCCAATTCTTACTGAAATTCCAGCAATAGGAATAAAAAATGCTGTTGCATGCTCTTCCTATTCTCATTTGCATTAGATCACTTTCAGATATTAGTCCTAAGAAATTAACTTTTTTTTTTTTTTTGTAATGGATCTGATGTGATGACAGCAGTTTGAACTGACAATATCTAACATAAATGTTATGTTTATGTTTTATTTTCATTATTAAAGGGGAACAACATCAGTGTGAAAAAGATGAAAGTACAAACATCTCAAACTGAACAAACAGTGGTTACATTTCTTGTTTTTATGGAATTTATGTTCACCTTCAGGAGCAATAGAACAATTTAATGGAGTCATATTTTTTCTTAAGGGACACATCAACTTCAGAAGCTTTGATTTGGTGTCAACACTTGGAGATATAATGAAGACTAATGCTGACTAAATGTCAAACAGAAAACATTTAGAAAAATGGAAAGTGATCAAAAATAAAAGGTCTTCCATTGCTCTGTTAGATATTTGAGAGTTTTACATGTTCTCTCGTGGATCTTTGTTGCTGAGCAGATTGCTCATATTGTATATGACAAGTTCTGCTCTGAAATACACACATGGATGTCTCAAATACCATAGACTATCTCAAATAATAACAAACGGATATGGTTAGGCAGCTGAATTGAGTAGCTAGCTGTTGTATTTTCAGAGCTCAAGCACTTAGTATATGTGAGGATGCCTGCATTTGGACACCCACATTTTGTTGTTTCCATTTTAGATTTAAACCAGACCTATAAGACTTCATCACATATGTTTTTATTCTTACTCAATTATTAATTTGTTATTACAAGTTACACTGTAAAAAATTACTTCATCATTTTTTAGCGACCAATTTATTTCTTAGAATAAATGCTCAATCTTTTCTCTTTTCTGTTTAATCTTAAGGCTCCCCAGGCCAAGTGTTAAAGTGCAGTACAAAAAAATCCCCTGAAACTTAGAGCTATAAGGGAAGATTATAGTCATGCCTTAGGATTTTAGCTTTTATATTTTTCATATCCTGTAATGCTTTACTGTGTAACTCTAAAACTCCTTATAGCCTGTTAGCTACTGTTCTCCCATTTTGGTTAGACATGACAAATCCTCTCTAGGCCTGAAACTCAAGGACAGCTGTCCTTACTGTCTCAGGCCCCAGAATATATAAACAAAAGTGGGTTAAGGGGGAACAAACTTTAAGTGATGAATTCATTACCTAAAATTATAATTGGAGGATTAACCCCTGATATGCAAATGGACCAAACTTATAAAAGTATGAAGACCTGTGACCCAGTCATCCATTTTGGGTGAAGCCCTTAGGGCTCTGACTGACCGAAGTGTACCTTGAAGGCCCTCAAAAAGTATAACTGCTTTTTTCTCTTAATATTGTTTAGCCTCTGTTTTTAGGTAGCCGCATCAAGGCACCAATAGAATCATAGGATCATAAAATATAATAATAAAATGGTTTGGGTTGGATAGGACCTTTAAGATCATCTAGTTGCAACCCCCCTACTAGGGGTAGGGGCACCTCCACTGGGACTGGTTACTGAGAGCCTCATCAAACCTGACTTTGAAAACTTCTAATGATGGGACACCCACACCTTTGCTGGGAAACCTGTTTCAGTGTCTCACCAACCTCAGCATAAAGAATTTCTTTTTTGGATCCAGTGCAAACCTATGTTTTCTCAATTTAAAACTGTTACCCCTTGTTCTGTCACTACAGGATTTGGTAAAGAAATGTCCCTTTCCAGCCTTCTGATTGTTTTTGTGGCCCTTTTCTGGACTCACTCCAACAGGTCCATGTTCTTGTGTTGGGGCTTCATAGAACTAGACACAGCACTCCAGGTGGGCTCTGATAGAGAGCAGATAGAGAGGAAGAATCACCTTCCTCAACCTCCTGACCACACTGCTTTTGATGCAGCTGAGGATTCAGCTGGCTTTCTGGGCTGCAAGCAGATATTATCAGCTCATGTCCAGCTTTCATCTGCTAGTTTTCCCAAGCCCTTCTAACAAGGTTCCTCTCAATCCATTCATCCTGCAGCTTGTATCAATTCTGGGAGTTGCCCCAGCTCTGGTGCAGCACCTTGCACGTGGCGGTATTGAGGTTGTTGAGGAACTCCTTGAGGTTCACCTGGGCATTAAAGGGATATACGAACCAGAGGTTGCTCTTAAGAAACCTTTCCAGATTTTCAGTCTGCTAATAAATTTAGACACCTTTTTGACAATGCATTTCTGGACTTTGGCTGAATTATAATGAATAAAAGCTCAGCTGTGGGCAGGAAAGGTTCTCAAGAAGAACTGCTACTGCTCAGTGACCATTATCTCAAAGTGACATTGCCAAAAAGTATAAAAGCATATTCTCACCACCATCACCTCTCATGGTGAGTGAATTCTGAGCTATCTTTCACACTGAGTAATTTTCTTAAGTAAGACAGCAATGATTTTTAGATGGATTACTTTCAAGCATTTTTAGCATTTTCTGTGAGCTCTTAGAAGTCGCATAAAGAACTTAGTGACGGTAGTTTTCTTTCTGTTCTTTGTGCCTGGAGATTTTGCCATTATTATATGTCCATTTCTCTCTTTGCCCAATAAGAAATGCCTTGATTAAGATCAGATAACTCTTAGGTATCCATTTTCTTTACTAAATCTAGCATTTTATTCAACTTCCCAGGTAAAATTTGAGCTCTGAATTACTTACTTTTGCTGCATGTTTGGTCTATGGTCCATTCTATGTTTCTATAGTTCCCTAGTGGTATCATTTTATTTAAAATGTAATCTTCTGCCAGTACATACAATACTAGTATTGTCCCCAGAGACAGTCTGTCCTTTTCTCATTCTTAGAGTCTTCCTGGATCTCAGAGCAAATCCTCTCCAATGGCCTGCCTTCAGAAAGAAAAGGATTTTTTTCTTTTTCTATTCAGGGGAAATTATTTTTAGATGTACAAGGTCAATTCTATTGCTTTGAACTTTCAGTTAATGTAATACATTAGAAAAATCAGAGGAAAGATTGGTTCCTCATATCAAGATATAGAATCTTTCCATCACTTTAAACAGCTTAAGAAACGTGTCATAATCACCCGCCATCTGATGTGCCAGTGATGATAGATGTATCTGTCATATTTGTGTTGATTTCCTATAATCTTTTTAGATTATTTGAGATGCATAAAGAAAGGAACAGAAAGATTTTTTTAATCAACCCTGACTGAAAAAATCAAACTTAAAAAAACCCCTCCAACTCTCATCACTCAAAAACTGGAAGAGAGAGAAAACCCCAAAATCCAAAGGACAGGGCTGTAGAGATTAGAAAATTATCATTAGTATAATTTAGATAGATATGGCTAATATATTCAGCTCAAATGTAAAACAAGGGACACTTACATAATTTCAGAATTAAGTACTCTAAGTAGTCATCAAACATTCGTGATTTTCATCATGGTATAAATAAAATAAAAAAACCCAGTCACAGCAAAGAGCAAACACTCATAGCTTTAACAGCTGACTGAATCACAAGTGGCTACTTTTCTCTCATAATGTCTAACATCTACCTGAGACTTCAAAGTAATAATTCCCAGCTCCCTGTCATCCATTTCAGCTTCCTGTTTCTTCTGTGCTGTAGGCAAGTTTAATAAAACAAGAATTTAGGGATTTGAATTAATTATATTTTAAATAGTTAAATATTTGGTTACATATTAGGTCCATTTAGTATTCCCTACTGTTCTATTAAGAGTGCTCTAGTCTCTTTCATTAAAATTAAAAACAACAACAACAAAACAACCCACAACCAAACAAAAACCAAAGCCCAACTTTCTTTTTGATTTATTGCAAAGTCTCAAACAATCCCACATGGATCAGAGGACTGTTTTAGTTTAGAAAAAAATGCACAGGCTTTTTGCCAAAGTCACCTCAATTATATAGTCATCAGTGTTTTCACAGTAGAACACAAAAGCTGGTGATAGGTTTGTTTTCCCCAAGGCTCATTTTTCAACTACAGAGTTGACTTGGATACATCTAAAGTGATTGGACTAAGATGCCATTTTCCTTTTGGGAAGAGAAGAAAAAATTTACTACCACCAAGTATGACCTCAGTCATCCACTTTCAGTAGTAAAAATGATCAAACTACACTGCCTTATGAAGTACAGAGAATCACATTTTTTAAGTACATACTTTACTTATCATGTATGTTTAAAAAGTATTCCAAACTGAAAATTCCACTTCACTGTGATATTCTGCAGTATATATTGTTGTCACCACATATTTTCTAAATGATCCTGAGATAAACAACACTCATAATGTAGATGTGGACAGAAAAGTGGTATTTCATTTCTTCCAAGCCTCAAGAAAAGAATGAATTTATTTCTCATTGTCCTCTGAATTGAATGCATACACTACACAGGATATATAAGGTCTTCTGGAAAAGAAGAGGAAAGAATAATACCCTACCATAACCAACAGTCCAATCTATGAAAAACACTAAAAGACTTTCTTAAGTTTCTAAGACTATCTATCTGTAGCATTAGCTTTGAAAAAATCATAGAAAATGATTCTATGAATCATTCAGATGAAGGACCTGAAGCTCAGATCCTTCAGGTCCCAAACTGTAACTTCTGGAAGATTTCAGCACAGGAAGTTAGTATGTAGACAAGACTAAATTCTGTTACCTAAACAGAGAAAACTTCATATGTAATCCTGTCTGTGATACAGTAGAATATACAAAATATTTATAATTTCTTGGAAAATATAATACTGAACCCATTGCATATTTATATCCTTTAGACCAAAATCTGGAAGCTAAACAGAATGAATAAATACTGAGACATTTTATAGAATCAGAGAATGATTTGAGTTGGAAATGGCCTTTAAAGATCATCTAGTTCAGCCACTCTACCTTGAGCAAAAACATCGTCTGTTAGATTAGGTTGCTCAAAGCCCTATCCAGCATGACTTTGAAGACTTCCAGTGATGGGGAGCTCACAACTTCTCTGGGAAACCTGATCCAGTGACTCACCATTGTTACTATAAAAATTTTCTCCCTTATGCACAATCCAAAACACTGTACGAGCAGAAGAGAGGGGGAGAATTGCTCATCTTTTGATGCAGTCCAACATACTGGTTGGTTTTCTGGGCTTCAGGTGCTCATTGCCAACTCATGTCCAATTTTTGTCCATCAGTATTCCCAAGTCCGTGTCCCCAGGACTGCTTTCAATCCGTCAATCCCCCAGTTTGTATTGGTACTTGGAATTACCTAGACCCAGGTGCATGACCTTACAATTGACCTTGCTGAACTTCCTGAGGTTCACACGGACCATTCCTCTAGACTGTCAAGGTTCCCCTGGATGGCATCCCATCCTTCTAGAATAGCAACTACACTGCTCAGCATGGTGTTATCTGCAGATTTGCTAAGGGTGCACTCAATCCCACTTTATAGTGCCATTGATGAAGATACTAAATAGTATTGGACCCTGTGTGGACCCTTGAGGGACACCATTTTTTACTGCTTTCTACTGGGTCATTGAGCAATTGACTGCAACTCTGAGTGTGGCCATCCAACCACCTCTTCATCCATCCAACAGTCCGCCCTTCACATCCATAACTCTCTAATTCAGTGGCAAGAATGTTGTGTGGGATCATGGCAAAGGCCTTACTGAAGTCCAGGTATAGTTCTGGTGAGTAGTTCCCATTTCAAACAGCATGAGATTTTTCGAGGTTTCGGGCAATTAAATCAAACTGATAGCCTATATGTTTATTCAACTACTCTCAATTAATTTCCAGGTAGATGGAAAAAATTATTTCACTGTTTTTCAAATATTTGGCTTGCCATTATAACAAGAGAAAAGGTAGTGGAGTCGTAATTGATTTTTTGTCTTAAATGTTAAGCAGTGATTTAGCTGAAACCCAAAATAAAAGAGGTTTTGTTAGAACTGGTAAGCAAACCTCCAGAGAATATTAATGGATTTTTTAATGCACTTTTACACTCTAAGGATATGCGAAAGCCCCAGATTGTATATCAGGTTTTATTTTCCCCTCCATTCCACTTTTCCTTTTAGAGCCATTCTGATATGGAGCTCTCTTCATTCCACTTTATTTAATAACTACAAAAAGAAGTAATAATGAGATTGGGGTTTTTTTTCCCAAAGAATTAGAATAATTAAGGTTAAAAAATGAAGGGATGAAACCTCTAGAAACTTCTAATAAGATTCAGCTTGTTTTCTAGTGAAACTATTATTATTTAATGTATTTTTTTTTCCAGCTATTTCACTGGAGGGCCCACAGGGCTACATTCAGCCATTCATGATCTGTGTCATTACAGTTTTTATTTCAAAATTTTCAAGAAACTTTGATTTTTTTTTTAATTGAAAAGGACTACAAACCAGTAGCGTAAGATAAATTACTGTATATTAGCTTTCTATCACTGTTCATCTTCACATTGCTCTAACCTTGAGTTTTACAAGCTGAAGAGATGAACTAAATATGACTTGGGGCTGTGAGGAAAAAAAAAGGATAAATTGTCAGAAAATAGATAACTTGCTAAGTTATCCATTTCACTTAATCTTCCAAGTATGTTCAATGTCACATTGCTTTACCTGTAAAAAATCAGAAATATAATAACCACACATGCTTTACAGAGAGAAAAGGAAGCAAGAATGATCGACTAAATTTGGAAGAAGCTGTAAGTAAGCAAAAATTAAATTTGAAAATTAATAATTACTTTACAAGTTAACCTCTTTCAAGATAAAGAGATAACAAGTGATCTTTATGCAGGCAGACAACCCATAGGACATTTAGAACTATGTCCTAAATACCTAAACTATTAAAATATAAACAATCATAGAGAAGGCAAACAGTCCAAACACAGAAGTGCACAGATATCAGTTAAAAGTGAACACAGCTACTAAAACTGATGATCTGTACCTTTTAAAAATTTATGAAGGAATTATATATTCACAAACTGAATAAAACAGGTTGCCTTCTCCTTCAACCTATCTAAGCAAGCTACACTGGCTTTCCAGCCTTAACTGTGATTAAATATATTTATCTTCTTTCCAACAAAGCTTAAAGGAAAATTTTACTATGCTGTTATTCCTCTTCCCTCAAAGGTCCATGCAGCAATGAGGAAAAATTAAAGAAATAATTTCTGAGAGACATAAAACAAATATAGATGCTTATGCAGAGGGTAAAAATGTTTTATGTCTTCACCCTTTAGTAATATACTACCTCAGGTTAATATGGTATACCTATGTAGCAGTTCTTCTTTTAGTCTTCAGAGTCTGGACTTTATTCTTCCAGCAAAGGATTCTCCATATCTCTAGAGGAGATCGGGTGCAGTCTTTGATGCTTAAAATGCACTGAAATAGTTTATTCTAATAATTTATGTGGGTTTAGAAGGTTGCGGAATTATCTGGGCAACACTGATGTGTCTGTATGCTGTAATGCACTAAATGTACTCAGCTGAGAAACTACCCCTCCTGCTGTAACTTCAGAAGGGGAGAAGACACAACCAAGTAAACAAATAAAAATTTGAAGTATGAAATCACTTTATTAAAAAAAATGGTTATGAATATGTTTTCTAAATTTTCTCTTACTCCCTAGCCATCTTTTTTTATGTGGCTTTTATAGTAATGACGTCGTCCTACTTTTTTCGCCCAACATTTTCTTTTCCTTTTTTTGTTAGTTTTGAGTCATATCCACATTATTAATGACATGTCTACATATAAGGTTAAACTAAAATGTAGAAGTCTCCTTAAAAAAATAGCAAAATGAGTCAGGAGTTGATAAACAGTACAATTTCTCTCAAGGCAGTAACTAAATGACGAACATTTAAAATTAAGGGCTGAATTCCTAGAAATTCCATGAAGGAGATGATACTTTATATAAAAAATGTTAGTGTAGTACATGATGGCTCAAAAAAGTTGCTTGTACTCTCTTAATACTCACAATTTTAATTATAGTTACAGTAAAAAAAGTGCATACAAATATACATATGCATATAGAAGGGTGAAATTAAGGCTGGGGTTACTCTGGCCATCCTGGTTCCAGCTGTCTCCAGTTGACACACTGCAGGCACTTCTGGGCCCTGGACCCAAAAAGGGGACACTTCAGGGAAAATTTACTTAAGAATGGGAATAACACTGCACAAACAGTGAGGAGTAAGGGAAAAAGCATGAGAAAAGGAGCAGCTCTGCAGACACCAAGGTCAGAGATGAACACTGGGGAGGAGGTGCTCCAGGTGTGATAGCGGAGATTCCCCTGCATCCTGTGGAGAAGATCAAGGTGAAGTAGGTTGTCCCCCTGTCCATGCAAGTCCACAGGGGAGCAGATATCCACCTGTAGCCCATGGAGTATCCCACAATGTAGTAAGTGGATGTGCCCTGGAGGAAACTGTGAGCTCATGGAAAGCCTTCACTGGAGCAGACTCTTCTCAGGAACTGTGGCTCAAACAGAAGAGTCCAAGCAGGAGAAGGGTTTTTAATGCAATCATGACCTGATGACTTGATGCTCTTGGTGGGTTAGATAGGTTAGTTTACTCTTTTCTTACCATATTTTTGTGAATTGTGTGACTAATTTATGAATTTCTCCCTTATTTCATCTTAAAGCCACAGAATAACAGAAAGCATGAAGCACAAATGAATGACGAGTAGATCCCGGGCACTCACATTTTTCCTATTACTTTTCAGATGGGAGAACAAAATGGTATGAAATATTAGTGCATAAAACACTCATCCATAACATCTCTAAAATACATTTCTTAAAGAAACAGCTTCTAGTTCAGACAATAAATAAGAAGAAATGAGAAAAAATTGAAAAAGTCTTTTAAATGTTGAAGGAAATGAGTATATAATCACCAAGGAGATAAAACCAATGTGTATACCTTAACTTGAAAAAAAAAAANAGGTTTGCTTGCTGAGGGTCTAAAGCCACTGTAAAATTAAAGGCCCGGTCACCATATGTGAGAGGATGTATTTGTAAAGGTAATTTAATCATCTGGTCAACATTTTTGAGGCAGTTTTTTTCNGGTATGAAATATTAGTGCATAAAACACTCATCCATAACATCTCTAAAATACATTTCTTAAAGAAACAGCTTCTAGTTCAGACAATAAATAAGAAGAAATGAGAAAAAATTGAAAAAGTCTTTTAAATGTTGAAGGAAATGAGTATATAATCACCAAGGAGATAAAACCAATGTGTATACCTTAACTTGAAAAAAAAAAAAGGAGAAATAAAATTGAATGAAAGACGAATATTTTATCCTGATTTGGTCTTAATGTTTTTTCCACCAAAACCTGCATTAAAATACAAAACAAAAAGCCTGCAAGTCAGATACACTCAGAATACAATAGAATAATGCAATTTCTTGTATGACCTGAGATAATGGCATTCTCATCTTGCCCTATGGAATCTGAATGTCATGAATTCCTGGTTTGAAACATAATTTAATAAAGGTCACTTACCAAGGTAGAAAACAGGGGAGATAAGGAAAAACCCTGCATAGCACATCTGTTTAGAATGAACTGATCTGACATAGTTATTAATTATCACAGATGCCTTGGGGTTGGAATAAAGCTGTCAACTCAGAAGCAAAATGCTTTCCTAAAGTCAGGGTCTCAAAAAAAATTGCAATAAACCCAGAAATGTTCAATATATTCTGTCAAATATCTTTTCAGAATCTGTGGCAATACTAAGGTGAAAGACTAAAATGTGTTAGCAAAGCCTTAATCAAATGGAAAGATTGTGATCTGAGATAAAAGGTGTTTGATTCAGATGGAATAGCTTTGTATTAGATTTATGAAGGCAATGAAATGAAATATTGGCTAATGGTTTAGCATACATTAAAGAAATCAATTAATATAGGACTTGAGACTTCAGCAGCTTTAGCACACACAATGATTCAGCTAAGCTACACCTATAGTATTTGCTCAAATATTATCACTCCTCATTTCAAATGGCATGACCTGTTGTCATGACATCAATATAAAATGTTTGACAGGAACCGGCCATACTGGTCAGTTAGTTCTAAGGCTTAGTTTACTGTTATTATTAGCACTGACCATATAGACCAACAAAATATATTTATATAGTTGTTTTTACTTAGTAATAAAAAGCATTTAACATGTAGGCATCTTGTTAATTCTTAATGACAAAGATATAGGTTAAAAAAGTTGCCCTTACATTGATTCGGTTCTGTTTTGGTTTTTAAAAATCTGTATGTCTGAGAATTTTACCTAAAAATGCATTTATGTTGATCTCATATGCCCACATTCAGCCATGGACATTCTTAGACCCCGAGACCAAACTTTGTGTCCTAGCTTACATTTAAGTACATGAACTCTGTTTACCCCCAAAACAGGCAGGTCACACCCAGCTCTTGGAATTGTCCTCAACATATATTATCCTCCAGACAATTTATCTGAAGTAGGTAGTGTCAGCTGATAAGAGCCACGGACACGTGTGGGATTAGGCTAACAGTTAAGTGGTATGGGCCAGTGCTTCAGCTGATGGTCTGGCACTTTGTGGGGGACACGGGTCAGTGCTGTTTGTTTGTAATTGGGGTAGGTGCATGATACCTAAAACTAAGTGTATACATTTTGAATCGCTCTGCTCAGATCAGGCAGCTTTTAAAAACTATGATGCTGCAGTTAAGAACTGTTTAGAAAGTATGTGTTTAGAAAGTGTGAGCTGTGTAGATTTATAGCAGCTGAGAGATGGAAAGCTACTAGAAGGATGTATTGCTTCACACAACAGCTTGTCAAAAACATACAGTTGATAAAAAAACTGTTGGAGTCTCAAGAAGGAAAAAAGCAAACCCATGGAAGAAAAAACCAAATCACAACCACCTACTGTGCAAAAAGTTCCTAAACAACATACTGATGGGAACTATCCCTATGCATTTGCCTGTTCTCATACCCTGTGCTACTGATCAATGATGGAGAAAAGCTACCAGGCCAAACAAGTATTTTGTTGATGATATATTGCTGTTCTACCATTAATATTCACCCCCTGATTTTTAAAACTATGTATTTCAAATTTTGACTTACATCCAATCCTAAAATATTCTGCTGGCTGAAACTTAACACTGTAACTATTTTATTTTGTGTGACAGTCTTTGCATTTGAGTTAAGACCTTAGAAAAAAGAGTCATTTTTGATTTACATAATTTTAAATTATGGAATAAAATGTGATCAAATTTGCAAACATAAAATGCAAAAAATGTTACTATGGACAGTAATTGTTGACATATTTCAAAACACTAATTACATTAACAGAACAAAAGCATCTTCCACTCTGTCAAAAAAGTAAATACCTAAGAAGATATGCAATATGAGCTGGTTTTATTATTATTATTATTATTTAAAAGGTTTGCTTGCTGAGGGTCTAAAGCCACTGTAAAATTAAAGGCCCGGTCACCATATGTGAGAGGATGTATTTGTAAAGGTAATTTAATCATCTGGTCAACATTTTTGAGGCAGTTTTTTTCATCAAGACCAGCTCACTAGTTTAAACACAAAGTTATTTAATCATTGTGATTTTAGTAGTCATGTTATAAGTAATTCCATTGAAATACATTTATCACCTAGGCAGGCTGTGAAGAGATATTCTTCTTGTCTCTTCTGGTCAAACGAGAAGATAATTCAAAGCATTTTCAGAAATACTGACAGCATGGGGATTTTTTGCCTGCTTCTATGCCTATTAAAACTACCCCCAAAAACTCCAAACTTCATAAATGTCTATGTCTATGTCATGTTGGAATATTGAAACTTCCTGCCTTTTCATTTTACTTTGGTTTCTCATTTGAATTTAGAAGTCATGAAATCATATGAAAGGACATAAATAAAGGCAGAAGATGAATAGCTATTCTGAAGTTCAGTTATGACATTCTAAAAATAAATTTATAATGACATTTTGCATAACTGACTTATTACCAAGAAAATACTTCTCAATCTTCATTCTTTTGGTTTTGACTTTGTTTTTTTTTGTTTGTTTTTGGTTTGGTTTGTAGTTCGGTTTTTGTTGTTGTTGTTGTTGTTGTTGTTTTCTCTTTTTTTAGGAAAAAATGTTCTATTTTCATTATTATAGCATTTATAAACCGGTGGTCTGTAAGGGCAGGCTCATTGAACTTCTATTAGATAAGGGCTTGTTTGTATATGCATATTTGTGATACCTGGTTTGATTTTTTATGTTTTAGAGTCTCCAGCAGAATCTGAGGCAGGATGTCTCCAAAAGATTGGACACAATTTACTCTCAGTACAAGTGGAAACACATTCCATTACAAGTAGAAGCGGAAAATTGTTTATGCTTGCTCTTCTTTAGCGCATTCAAAAAGCTCAGCCTAGAGATTATGTCTGGAAAACACATTTTTCCCAAAAGTCCTTTGTTGATCACAGTTAGGTTCAGAATTATGGGATAAGGCCCCCTGTGCTTTGATAAAGAGAAGTCTTGTACGAGACAAAAGCCTGTGTCCATAGCTTCAGCATTTGAACTAAAAGGGAGTAGTTTTAAACTCCCTTCTTCTTGTATTCTTAAACATTGTTACCCACATTCCACCTGCTAAACTTGCAAACCTTAACTCCTTTGATACCATGGCCCCACCACTGAAAGTGTAGAAGTCTGTGGAGTGACAACAGTGAGATTTAAGTTCTTTTGATCCAACAAACTTCAGGCATAAAGTGAAACACCACTGAAGTGCTCCAGCTGCAATGGGGGTGCTTTCAAAGCTTTTCCCATTCCTCCTGGGGCACATTGCCAATTCTTTTCTCCCTTTTGCAAGCTTTTGGAAAGTCATGCAAGCATACAGTGTTTTATATTTACTAGAAGGCAACATTTAAGCATCTGAAACTCTTTGAACAGCAAGTTCCATTGTATTTATCACAATTAATTAATAAGGAGAAAGAACAGAGGGGAAACGTGTAACCTTCATCTGGTTCAAACGAAGTAGGGTGATGTTTTAAAGATTTTCTTACTGTTCTGAAACCCAGATCATAGGTAATTCAGAGAGAATTAAGGCTTTTAATAACAAATGAGAGATTTTGAAGCTGTGTTTCAGCTACCTGTCAAACCCCGGTTCCCCTCCCCAACCTTTTTCCTTATAATGCTTAGCACTTTTCATCTTCAAAGTACTTCAAAACACATTAACTAATTAATCCTTTGAGCATCCCTAAGAGATTAGTAGAAAACGATGTGATCTCTGGCAGCCGTGCAAGAGCCTTGAGCAAGGCAATGAACCCTACATCCAATAAGGATTATTGTCAAGGTCTCCTGAAGTCCACAGCACCCTGAATATATATTCTACTGAAAACTTCAAGAAAATGTAGAAGTATTTAAAGAAGAAAAAGCAACAGTTAAAAAGGGTAGGTGGAATTGAAGGACAATGTTCAAATATGCAATGTGGAGAAAAAGCTATTACTCCTTAAGCAGTGCTTCTTAATCATCTTGCAAAATCTATATACTCATATAGTAGTATCTTTAAATATCTGTAACTATCTTGCTTGAGAAATAACAGTTCTAACTTCTGTATAAGCCCTGCTGTTTACATTTGCAATAGTAAATTAAACAGGACAAGACTACAGGATGCAGCACTGACATATACTTCTCCATAACACTAAAATCTTTGTTCAGTGTTTGCTGGCACTTTTTCCTAAGTCCAACTTACATTCTCACAAATAAATGCAGCTTTGTTAACGGCAATTCCATTTAAATACAATTGTTATATTCTGAGAGGTAAGAGAGTATAACTTTGTAGGAAAAAGCATTTCTATGCTGCTAAGACTAGAGAATGAACCCTGATCCAATTCAGTTATTAAGATGGATGTAGTCATAAGTTGCAAAAGCATAGTATTGCCATAACAATGGCAAAGATTTTGAATGCCTGATGCTTAGAATATTCTCAGTATGCTTCAAGAGAATTGCTTCATAAGAGGCTGTCATAACTGAAAGAGTGGCAATTCACCTTATGATAGTCTGACCACTTGGTTTTGTGGTAATGATTATCCCTACAAGATCTTTTCTTATTTCACAGAAACTTCAAGAGAAGGAAAGGACATAAGTGATTTCTCAGAATAATCAATAAACTCAGAGTCTAGGTTCACCGAGCACTTGTGAAGTACATGAGCTTCAAACAAATCTAGGTTTACAATTCCCAGATCTGTCATGAGTGTTCTGCCTTAAAAATATCATCCTTTTCTTTCTTGGAATAATTTTAGAAATAGTGAGTCTTGAACATGTCTTGCAGAGCAAATTTGTTGAATTTTGTTCTGCAAGGCTTTGTTCTCAAAAGTGAATTTGAGGTAGAAAAAAGGAAACCTTTCTTGAAGTATCGTATTTTGGGGGGTTGTAGCTCCCAGAGAATGGCAGGAACTTGGATTTCCCTCTGTGCTCAGTATTTCCTGTCGGTTATGTCTAAGTGTCTCTCACACAATTAGCTCACTACTCTGAAATTCCTAGCTCCTCTCTTGGGTATTGGGTTTAGTGCTAAGGGACAAATATCTAAAATGTAAAACTGTGCGGCCTGGTGAGTGCTGCTTGGCCCTCACACAACCTCCTGTGCATGCAGCTCGACTGCTTCTAATGCTCACTGTGCTTCAGTTTGTTCAAGAGATTAGAAACTTCTAAGCAGAGTGCTCTCTCAGACTGCTAAAGCTGTGACTATAAGTTGAAGGAATGCAAATTCAGAATGCATCATATTCAACTATATGATTTTGTGATTAGACATGTACTTTTCTCACATTATTTTCTCGTTTCTTCCTCTCAAGGTGTTGTGTTTATTTATTGGGTATAAAATATCATTCACTAAATGGTTTTACACTAGCATCATTACCTTAATTCCTAACAAAAAACATTTGTACCATCCTATCACACTGCATCATAACTTTTTTTTTTATGGGATAGTGGTCAGACACTGAAACAAGTTGTCTGGAGAGGTTGCGGAATTTCCACCGTTAGGGATATTCAAAACCCAACTGAACACCATTCTGAGCAACCTGCTCCATCTGACCTATTTTCTATAGGACTACAATATTTCCAGAGATGCTTTTCAACCTCAGCTATCCTGTGATCCTGTTTACAATTTATAATTCAAACTGGACACTTTCTGAAGAAAAGGAGAGTAAAAGTCTGCAGCATGTTCTGTCAAAAAGCTTGGTTCTGAGAAATTGAGCTGGTTTTCTTAATATACTTGCTTTTTGTTGAGTATGATTGCTTTTAAAAAAGATAAACTCTATTGACTGCAAATTTAGTTATTCACTGAGCATAATGAAAATTTAGACAAGGAGCATACAAATAGAAATCTAAATTGTTAATAGAAAATCTGGATACCTAAATCTGGAGCTGAGTTTCATATAAAATGTCAAATTAACCTTCTTTTCTGGAACTACAATAATTACTTTTACTGCATGAGAGGATAAATATCACTTTTAGGAACAAAAGGTTTTTATTTTAATTATTTTTACTGTGCATCTAGATTAAAGAAGCATACTCTGTACCCTACTGATGTGTAGTGCTACACTGACCTACCTCAATAATAAAACTGGTCCAAATAAACATAAGCTATATTTTAAAATTCCATTTCTGAATTTCCACTGCTAGCCTACTTTGTTTTGCAGCAAGACAAGGTGAAAACATAATGGTTCAACAGGTTACCAAAGATTTTTGCTGAAGATTTCTCAAATGTAAAAAAAAACCAATAATTTTACTCAGCTCTATGATAGATTTGAATTAAACAGAACTACAAGAGAAAACTTTGTCAACTTTGTGAACATTTATGGTTTTACATAGAGTACAGTGTTGCAAGAGGATTACCAGATTATATTATCTTACTAATTAAACATAATATTTTTGTGGTTTTTAATAAGGCTCTTTCACTTTTTTTTTTCTCTCCTCATTTTTCTCCCAGGAAAGAGAGTTAGTGAAATATGTCAGGTCAGTTCTGTTTGCTTTTTAAAAGGTATTATGTTATTGATTACTAGGAAAATCCTGTTCCATTTTAAATTGAGATAATATTTTAGGGTTTTTTTTGCAGTTGTATTTTTTTTTTTTAATGGAACAGTTGTCCAGATCAATCTCCAGAATTATTATACCAAAACTGAACAAAAGCCAGAAACACAATTAAAACTAAACTGTGGTGCAAATTGTTGCTGTAACACTTTATCTTTTGTTAAAAATAGATTTAGGATAACATAAAATTTGAAAGAGGTTCATATGTAGTTTTGAAACCCTTTTTTTTTTTTTTTTTTATCAGCGTGTGTTTTGAAACACTGCATTTGGCACATAAATTTAATAGATGTCCATCAGTTCAAACACTGGGTTAGAATCCAAGATACTCTGTTGCTGAATAATAAGATTACAGAAGTATAAGAGCTTCTAGATAAGACTGAAAATTCCCTTCATCCTCTGGATACAAATCTGATGGGTTTGCTTCTGATGTGAATGATGATATTTCTAATCCTAACAGCAAATTAATTCACTAGGGGAAGGTGAGTGACAGTATACTGCCAGCAGTCATGACTTCCTACTTGGGCCTGCCATTTAACGTCTTGGGTTTTTTTCTTAATAAAAAGAAAACTTTTTCTCAGTTAGTGATTATTTTCCCTCCAGGGAAACATATTCAGCTCTCTGTCTGGTTAATAAAGAAAATACGAAAATGAGCATTAACTATGCTCAATTCTCACCTACTAACTAAATAAAAATATTTTCTAGGAAGTCATTTTTTCCTCGTCTGCATTTTTTGACTGTAATACTCTAACATTCTCATGCTCATTCTGTGCACTTGTCAGCATGTACACATGGGTCTGTATATAAAACATCCACATATCACAGATCTCTGGGAATATCAAAATGGATTGGGAAGTAGAGGGATAACCAAGAGCAATAAAGACTAATTGGGAAATCTGATTTTATTCACATCCATGAGACCAGACATGAAATATTTGAGGATGCTGAAAGGACTTGTGGTTCGTGAAATATTCCATTGGCTGGAGGAGGTGTCTGACATCTGCAAAAGGTTATGAGACATGGTTCTCTTCAGAAAGAGCAAGAAAGAGGAACCAGGAAACTGTAGATCAGTCCACCATGGGTCAGTATCTGAAAAGATAATGGCCATTTTTTTTAGAACCTTTTTACAGACAGCTGAAGGAAATTGGCATGGGAAAATCAATCCAGTCTTAAAAGTAGTCCTGGTTCAGTCCGGAGGTAAGACTAGATGATGTCCTCCAGACAAGATTTCTGTGACTGTATGACTTCAGGTTTGCTTCTCTTCCACTCAAAAATAAGTTCAGTAACTAAAGCAGGCTAAGACAACTCATCCTGACTTGTCGGAACATGAATATGAATCTGAAAGACAGAACATGAAGTGATGACTGTATTGGGTTAGAAGTCTTGATTTCAACATGAATTTCTATAGCATTTATGAAAGCATAAAATAAATGCATTGATAAATGCATTCTCATAATTTTTACCAAAACCGAAAAATCCTGTGCCTGCAAAAAATATGTCTAGATCTGTCACTAGATATATATAGCTCTAGATCTAGATCTAGTCAGAGATAGAGGTATATCTTTTCCAGGTAAATGTATTGAAAAAGACCATTTGCTCCACTGTCTCCTCTAATAGTTTGGGGTTTTTTTCTTTGCATTTGAAAACTCAGTTATGCAAAATAACTCATAGTGTATTATAGGTGTTATTTTGTTGGGTCTGTGTGAGAATACAGCATGGGGATTGCATCCAGAGGATTAGAGGAGCAGAGTTTGAGCTGTGTCTTTAGAAAGTCAAGTATAGCAAGACTCAGCTATTAGGTATGCATGATATTATGATATTTTAGATAGAATGCTTGACTTGTAGCTTTCCAAGTATTGCAGATTTAATGTTCCTCAACTAATATCTTTGCCAGGACATAATGTCTTTTGTTTTCTAGAAAGACTACACATTTTTAGGTGCATTTTCTTTTACTTCACAGTAAACCAGAAACAATAAGCACAGTCTTTTGACATTTTAAAGACCACTGGTTCAGGGCACTGGGATTTGTGGATGATCTCAAATCAGATGCCTGAAGCTGTGAATGCTAATCCCATACTCTTACCCAGGCAGTCTGTAGAATACCCAATTGTTCATAGGAGTCATTAGTATAGATATCTCCTATGGAGTGTGATAGCTTCTGCTAAATCTGTGAAAGAGATCAGAAATTAAATTTACTCCTCTTTTCAGGCACCTCAAATCTGCAATATTGAATAATTAAATGTCTTTTTTTTTTGTTTAAAAGAAGTTTACTTATACCACTTTCTACCTAGAAAGCTGAGAAATGGCCAGAATAAAGAAGTTAAATCTTGAGTGTTTGAAATTCTAAGATTGAGTCATCTTTGAAATATTCTAAAACCAGTGCTTACGAGAGTATCCTGTGGGATTTGAACTCAGCAGGTATAAACTAGCCGTCTGTGGTAGTTACGAATTACACCGGCTAAGAGTTTTTCTCTATATTTTCAATTCGGTGTACAAGCCAACTAAACACACAACTGCTGGAAAAGTAAGCTGTAATATCCCGCTACTCAAACACACTGAGCAGGGCTTCCCGAGTGAAGCATGGAGTGAAAGACTCATACAGCTGTTTAATGCCTTTCACTTTCCTACATATCCAGCTTATGCAGACTAGCTGAGCGATTTTTTCTGCTTTTTGAATTTTTGCACCAGACAGCCTGTCAGGAAGTTTGTATCTGAAACAGACCAAAAAACAGGAAATGTAGAAATAGAGGAACTGGAGCACTCTACTTTAGCAAGAGTGTCCTGACAGACAGAACTATCCCTTCTCCTCCCACCCCATCATGTTGTTGTATGCATTTCCTACCATTCAACCCCATTCTCTTATGAATGATATCATCAGATATGCTTGCTATCACTCTGTCAGTATGTCACTTAGGAAGCAGACGCCTGAAAAACTTCGTTAAGACATATAAAAAAAATAGTAACTAGATTTTAAAAAAATCCTGCATTTTTACCTGTTTTAAATGCTTACCTCTGAAGACCAAAATGTGAGTTCCAGCTCTGCCTTCAATCCCTTTCCATACATAATGCTTGGGTTTAGTGTACTGAGCATTTTCAAATTCCACCTGTAGTTAAAGAAAAATCTTTTCAAATGTAAGCCTGAGGATCCTGCTGAAGGATATACAATAACTAGTACTCTGGAGATTATAAATTCACATAACAGGCCCTCGGACAACTCACTCCAATTGAATATAATGATAATTTTTTAAATTAAACAACTGTGACAATCGGCAAATTTCACAAATATGCAAACAAAGTTGTGTCAGTTTGGCAGCAGAGAAGACATCTAAGAGAAGCAACCATAAGAAATATATCTACTTGCAAACTGCATTGGTGTTACAGGCTGAAACTTTTCTCTGCTGTTTTATCTCTAAAACAGAAATATTCATTGCAAAATTATTAGATCAGAAGCTGATTCTAGTGGAAGAAAAGCCATTGAGATCTGGCTTAGGGATCTGTACCTTGAACTATCTACTAAAACTTCTCTGGTTTGGGGGATTTTTGGTTTAGTTTGGTTTTTTGGGTTGTTGGGGTTTTGTGCATGCGTGTGTGTGTGTTTGTTTCGGTTTGGGGTTTTTTTCAGGTTTATTTTTTTGTGTGTGTGTTTTGTTGTGGGGGATTTTTTTTGTTTGGTTTGGGTTTTTTTGGTTTTATTTTTTGGGTTGTTGGGGGGTTTTTTTGTTGGGTTTTTTTTTGTTGTTGTTGGTTTGGTTTGGTTTGGTTCATATTTGTTTAGTTTTGTGGTGTTTTGAGTTTTGTTGGTTTTTTTTTTTTAAATCACAGCAGGAAGAAGATGAAGCTGCAGAGACCAAACTTGATGGTGCAAATTTTACTCTGTCCCTGTTTGTCTTCAGATAAAAGCTCACACAAAAGGTCTGAATAAAAGCTCACACTAAAGTTCTGAATAAAATTCAAACCTTTGTCGGTACAGGGATAAGCAAATAGTGCAAACCTTTAATTCCCTTGCTTTCTGCCAGTCACATCTTCCTTAGAAATCACAGAATTTTAAATCAATTATCAAGTCATAAAAAATTAATTTCTGATGATCTATTCATACCTTGCACAAATCAAAGTGTTCCTTCAGGGGAAAATTGACTGTTTTGTATGTTCCTTGGACAAGGAATAATAGAACATATAACCTACTTCTGCAACCCTTACTTGAACATGACTTAGGTCAGGCTAATGACAAATCCCACGCAACTTTATAGAACCTTCTTTGGAAGTTTGAGGAAGCAGGAACAGCAATCCTTAAGATTAAGCCACATAGATAATCTAAAATCCCAGTGTATTATTAAAACTTTGACTGTACTGTTACTCAGCTACGCAAATTTTCACTTCAGTAATCTTAATTTCCCTTATCAAAGCTTTCTAAATTTACAAAGCAGCAATACTACATCTGCTCTTACACTTTGTTATCTGTGTACATTACTTTAATTAACAAATTTTCATTTTCTTTTTTTTGTAATCTAAAAATCGGTTATTACTAATTTTTGTTACTTCACTATGCTATTTAGCTTGTACTCTTAGTAGCTACCAGTGTAATGGAAATACATGAAAATGTCAAAAATGTTATCTTACCACTGCCAAATGAATCATGCTTTTAATGGTCATATATTTTAATTGGCAGTGTAGCTCAAAGGTAAAATACTGTGTTTGATTTTGAAGATTTTAAAATACCTTTTCAGATGTATTATTATATTTAGTCAGGATTTTTAGGAGAAAGTAGATAACATTTAAGAAGGTGCACAGTGGGATACCTGCCAAAAATAGCATCCCAGTTTGAATGAAAAATTTTGGCAAAAACTATTAAAAAATTAACATTTTTAGCATTGTTCTATCCAACTCTCCATTTATCTTAATAAATTATTTCACAGTTCTACTCTTTTTAATAAAGAATAATACCTTTAAAAATATAGAAATACAAAAGAAGTTCTTGTGACTAAGGTTAGCACATTGAAAAAATGATGCATTAATATCCTAAGAAAACCCACAGACATTCATTTGTGTATCCTCATCTGTTTTGTACCCAGACTTTCCAAGAGGTATTTCACTGTGGCAGAAATGCTACTATTTATTAAGGGATAGAAACTTAAAATTGTAAGCTTCCAGATTCACAGAATTCTAAAATCAATGCATAAATTAACATATAAAGAAATTTTTTAGGGTCATTAATTTTGCATATTTAGTAATATTCACCTAGGGTCAAATGACACTGAAAAGGGTCAGAGAACTAGAAAGGCAGAGACAGATTTTCTCTCAACGTGGACCAACTGCTGAATGTGTCCAGTTACATTTGCAAATGTTAAAGGTTATTTTCGAAGGGTAAAAATTAGCACTGATAGTTTCTGATAGCATCAAAAATAGCTAATAATCTAGCTGTTAGAAAGTTCCCTTGATATCTTTGGTGCTTGGAAGGAATTCCCTATTCTGCTTGATTATCTCTGGGACTTATATCCCTTCTTTTTATACAATCAATGCCTTGGGGTAGGTGTCCTTTGAAGATGTTCCAGTTTGCAAAAGCAATTAAAATTTAGTGAAGTATAAAGTATCTTCATGTCTTAATAGCATAAATTATTGGGAAACCTTGATAAAAGATATGACTAGGCTCACCTCCAGTGAAGCCACAGTGTAGTTTCTTTATGCGCTTGTGGTGTAATCTGTTTTCCGGCTTCCTTGAAACACTCAAGCTGGAAACCAGTTCAGTCCACAGACGTTCCAGGTCGGGGTTTGACTCCCTTTAGTGTCTAGTGACATTAGAGGCAAGCAGGCACAGCACAGGGGCTACAGAAAGCCTGTATGCAGACACAGCTGCTTGTCGGTGAAACCCTTTAATCGTTTTAAACAGTAAATCTCTCCCAGGTAAGGGGCCCAGTTGCAGCAATTGCATTGAACCCTTCTTTCATGAGCAAACACCTGTATTAGGTGCTTCCAAATTTAAAATCTACAGTTTTGAGAAGAACCTTAGACTTTGTGATCATACTGTACAGAAAATATTATCACACGTGGATGGAAGGCAAAATACCTAATGCAAAGGGAGAGTCACATCCCATATAGTATACGTTATATCTATTTTTAAAAATTATTCTTCTTTTCCCCAGTGTGAAGCAAGAAGTATAGAATAGAATAGCTGTGAAACCTTAGAAAAAGTGAAGTAATCCAGTTCCTTTCTAACAGTCAGGAATCAGAGGTGCAAAAACACAGGATACCTTATGCAAGATAAGAAATAATTACAGATAGTGGGAAATAAAACTCAGAAGTTAACTCAGAAGAAATTTCTGAAAAAGTAGCTAAAAAAATTACAACCCTTTTCAAAAATGATAAAAAGTGTTGCAAAACATCAACTTAGTATCAGTTTGAACACTCGAAGGCATGGGGAAGAAATACTGTGGCTGACTCAGGATTTCAAGCTTCTACTAATTTGTATAAGATTTTCAACAAGTCATAATGGAAAATAAAGAGACAAATAAAACAGAAAAATATGCAAAACAAGGCATATGCTATAAAACAGTCCTTTGAGATTTTGTACTCATGGATATCCTATTAATTTCTTAAAATGGGATTTTAGAGAGTCATAGAAACATTTTTTCATTAATTGAAAAAAAGTATAATGACAAAATTGATGAAAAAAACCCAGTTAGTCAATGCAGGCAAAACTTTTACAATTTTCTACTGAAGTTTGGGGCCAGCCAGCAGCCTTCCTGGATTAATATCCCATAAAGACATCTTAGGAAAAAAAAGTGTAATTCTTTCTCTTAAACTAGTGTTTCTAGTTGACTTTATATTAGATACTGCACCACAGATGATTTAAATCAGGAAATTCTTCCATATTTGATGCTGGATGATTGCAGGTAACCAGTTCAGAGACAGATTAAGAAAATTATAGGTCTTTATATTCCTCATTAAAAATTAATTTCAGCTCTTCTGAAAGCAAAAAAACACTGTTTCCTATTATAGTCAGTCTCTGCTATACATGGAAAAGGAGTAATCAAAAACCAGCGCTGTTATCATAAGAATTTGGCCAAGTCCAGTTACATTAAGCAATCAGAATTATCTTTAATATTGCATTACAGTGTGTGTTTGTCTCTGTGTGACTCAATACCAAGAATCATATAAAACAAGCCAGTCAGGTTCTCATTAACTACAGTCATCTAACATAAGCTTTTTTGAGAAAATGGGTTTTTTTTGTATCTGACTTGCCTTCATTTTTAAAAAGATGCTAAAAGACTTTATTCACCAAGTGTATTGAGCTAACGGAACAATGGAGGCATGCAAAACAGTTAGAAATACATAACTTTCTTTGTAATTTTCTTGGAGATTTCTTGGGGTTTTTGTTGTGGGTTTGGTTTTTTGTTTTTTTTTCTGTAATCCAATGCATCAAACAATTTCCCAATGAATTTTTAAATTCAGTGTTATTATAAATACATTATTGTTTGCTGTTGCTTGCACATTGCAAACAAGATCCTTTTATTGTAGCAAACACATTTTCTACACGTAATTGATATAACATCACAGTGTAATGGGTAATTTCATTGAACACAAGTTTTCATTCTCTACCTTCAGAACACAGTGAAGGAGAATGCTGTCTGGTTTTGCTGAGGTTACATTCCACATTCCTAATGTAGTAAAGAAAAGTGCTTTTTTTCAATCACTATATAATATTTCTAAAATAATTAGGGTGAGAATCCCATTTTGACCTGGGTTATGTAAGGAATTCAGACTGTCCATACCTTGTTGTCATAGTTTTAATGTCAGGTGGAGTAAACTATGTGGAAAATTGTGGTGACTCCCCTCATCCATTACACAGGGGTGTATCAAGTACATCCTGATATCTCCCATGCTTCCGAGTGTACCTGTCATCCACTGGTGTAAAAGGCAGTTGAGATATGATGGCTGTGGCACTTTATTAGAGTAAACCATCAATTTCTCTATATTAGTAGGCCCTTCTTTTTTTTAACCTGGAACTAAGGAAACTAAAGGGAAAAAATACTACATTTTGTTGTCATAAACAACCAAAAAAGATAACATTCCTTTATTTTGCTCTTCATTAAAAAAAAAAAAAGAAATTAAAGGTTCTTTATCATAGGGTATTTTAACACTGCTCTTCAGTAATTTCAAACAGCAAACAGGACTCAAGCTACATTGAAAGTAATTTTTATTCTGCGTTTTCTTTTTTTTTGCAATTTCCAGCATTATCTTCTTATGGAAGAGATTGGTCTTGGACCCTGGAAAACTGCAATTTCATCAGGATCTATTAACCTAATAGTACTAGCAATGCTTGATGAGGTTGTGTGAGAATCATTACATTCTCAAGGCTCCAGTGGTTTAATGGAATTAAGAAAGTGGTAATGTGATTGATGAGAATCTTCTACTCATGATGGAATTTTTCTTTACATTATTTAAATTTTGATTTACTCCTACATAATTATGTATTTCAAAGTCAAAATGAATCAATGCATTGAACAGATAAATGTCAGACTATAATTGGCAAATGTGTCATAACAAAATAGAAATAGGCTCTTAATTTTAAATTACACAGAGCATTCCACAAGAACCATCTTCCACATTAGAATCCTGCACCATACTATATCAATATTTTTTTAATATTCACAGGTTCATATGTTGTTTTGTTGTTTGGTACCATGACAAGAACAGAAAAAAAAAAAAAAAATCATGGGAAAGATAAAGAAACCCAAAATAATAAGGAAAAGGGCTCAGGAGAACAGGAAAGAGACATTGTTCTGTTTATGAGGTTCTGTCTTTGCATGCAAAAAAATTTTGAATGTATTTCTTAGCTCCATGTTTCTGATATTATTTTCAGGTTTGAGATACTGAATTTAAATTGTTAAATCCCGATAACATTTTTACTGCAAGACTGCTAGAAGATAAAATAAAACTAAGTTTTACTTTTTTGTGTTAAGAATCTTTAGTTATTTACTAGTATCTTCCTTGAAAGGAGATCTCATCTTCCACATTTATAGTATTAGCTGGCATAGAAAGATGACTGGGGGTAAAATTAGAGGCACCAGAGAGGTTATATTCACATCCTAACAGATGTTATAATGGTACCAAAATTACGTGGTAAATTGCAGCTGCTACTCCCTGGATGGATGTGGTCGGCAGGCTTCATGGAAACCTGTTCCATGAAGATTACACACACACACAGTCTGCAACCATAAGCACCTGCTGAGGGGGATGGAATGGAGGGTGGAGCAGAGTGGAAACCATGTGGCCAAGGCTCTGCTGAAATGCTTGCAGGGAAGGGAACTTGATGGTACTTTGCAGCTGATAAACCCCATAGCAGCTGTCAGTCAGGGGAGATGGGAGAGGGTGTCTTGCTGCCAAGCCAGCAACTCTGGCAAAATCGCTCTCCTCGGGTGAACTTGGTTCATTACAGCCTGATTACAACACAACACACTCCTCCATCCCAAAGTTACTCGCCCCCAAGATATGACCACCCCTCACTGAGGAAGTGCTTTATGTTTTATTGACTATACCTTTAAGAGTGAAGCAAGAGAATATTGCAACAATCAGTAACAAAGGTGTGTATGAATAGAGTTATTCAAGCTCCACCTAAACATAAAGAAATAGTATAAAAGTAAGTTGTGAATGGGGGGAATTTAGGAGACTCCTTTGTAACTTCTTGGAAAGGTCATAGGGCTTAACCTGCATTCTCCCCTGCAGGGATGCCTATTGGGTAAGAGCCGCACTGTGTGTATTGAATACTTTTGTTGGAGGTTGTCTGCGCATTGCTTTGAATATGTTTTTGCAGTCAGGTACCATCACAGCCAATCCTCGAACCTTAACCTGACATAATTTTATATTAACAAAGAGCGATATTCTGTAAACTGTTGGTGTGAGTCCTTCATGGTACTGGCAATTGCTGGCAGTGGGGAAACGCTGGAATAAAGTGGAAGACCTGCTGAGGGGTTTCCTTTATGCTGTCCATGTGTGTCCCTGAATAAGTCAGTCAAACCACCCTCCAATCCAGCAGGATTGCTCAGTGAATGGTCCCCATCACAGGATGCTGAGAGACTGGATGGGCATGAGGGTCTTGGCTTTCCTGGGGCACTGTCAGACAAATCAAACACCAAGGGTTAAGGAAATCTCCCTTTTTCACATGACGGTTGGTCACTTAAATAACATTGTATGACAAAGTTGTTAATGACTTTCTTATCTCCCTCTTCCTGCATTGTTACATTGGTCAAACTTCATTATAACTTAAACAGGAATTTCTATGCATGATCCAGGTTATATAGAAAAGTAAAGTTCCGTTATAATAATTACCCCAAGAGAAAAAAACCTAACAAACTCTCCTTGGAACTGTGGTCATTTCCAAGACAAACACAATGCAGTTGGTGGCAGTACCGATTAAGTCAGTCTTGACTGTAGACTTTCGGTGACTTGTAAGGACAAAAAAAAAAAAGGTAGGGGATTTTTTCCTGGACAAAATGTTTAGTGCCATTTCAAATGCAATGGGGTATATAATTCACCTGCTCAGGTCTGAGATGTGTGTGTGTATTTACATAAGTAGTTGCTGGATCAATGCTAACAGCATGATAAGTCAGTATTTCACTTAATATTCTGGCCTCTGATAGGAACCAATTCTTCAGTATAATAGAAAATCATGCAGGTCCAGTGTTCTCCCTTTGCTGGTCCATTAGTACCTATTTTTAGAATGGATAGTAAAGTATTATTTAAGAAATATTTTCGAACACTTTTATATTTTTAATTAACAAAACCACTCAATGTTTGTTTACATTGCAATGTCTGAGGGTCAATATGTCTGCTTCAAACTCTGTGCTTATTTGCAAAAGAGAAAGAAAAACTTGGGTTTTTTCCACGTGCATAAAAGATTATTGTCAACAAAATACATAATTTATTGAATTTTACACAGAAAATATATCAGCCTTGAAATCTATCTTTGGAATACATTTTGAAATTATAAAAGTCACCTCTAACATCGTTTCACGCTTGAAATGTAATCAAAGTGAGCTTTACTTAATAAGATATTTCTACTACAGCACACAGTCAGTTTAACGGGTGGTAATTTGAAGTAACTTTGATAAGGTTAGGTCATAGTTTGTGTGAGTTAATCTGAGTTTAGTGATAAATGAACATGCTATGTTAACTGGTAGGAGCATGGGAGAATCAGAGCTAATAGACATTATTTTAACAAATTGCCATTTAAAATCACCTTCCTGAGGGTCTTTAAGCAGGATTTCATCAATTACATGCTTACAGCTCACATTAGTGATACACGTTAAAAAATTTCCCACATGAATAATTTAGAAAAAAAATTGACTATCAAACCCCTGTGTGAGTTAGCTCTTGTCTATTTAAGCAAAGTTTTACTTAAATGATGCATGACATGCAATATTTCAAAAATGTTCCTTCTGACATCTTTAAGACAAGATACAGAGGAAAAACCTGTCCTTGCAATGGTTCTATATTCTCTCACGTGTCTTTTATTTTTTCTGATATGTGACATCTTTGCTGTTTCTGTTATTTACTTTTCAGGACTGACTCACTTTAAAAAAATTATTCTTTGGTAGGATTTCTTTTATTTGACGTTTTCTGCTAAGTGAAGGTAGACACAATTTGTCTATTAAATCAATTGCATTAGAACGAGAAGTGATAAGAATTTTTTGACAAATAATTTGCAACAGACAAAATGTCATTTTAAAAAGCCCCACATTTGTCTTTCCTTTAATAGCAGCATATTTCAAAAACTACCTGGAAGAGAGTGTAGAACAAATTTGATACCCTGTGAGGATAACTTTTTCCATTTTTCTTCAGAAATAAAAATTGGTTTGTTTCACAATTTTACTTAAGGAAAAAAGAAGGGGAAAAAAATACTGGTTTCGGTTGGGATATAGGGGTTTTTCTGCACAATAGCCTATGTGGAACTATGTTTTGGATTTCTGCTGGAAACAGTGTTGATTACAAAGGTTACCAGAAAGGCAAAAACAATATCACCTGAACTACAGGAAGGGACAGATTCTGATCAGAAAAGCCATTCTGCAAGAGTAACATGATGAGAGAATACAAAGTTCCTTGTGATATTTGCACAATCTTCAATAAACTCAAAGTTAGTATTTCCTCATGTTTTATTTTAAGCACTTAGCTTAGTTACTACTGTAATGTTAATCATGCCTTTAGTCAGGTTACGTGATAAAAAGGATTCTTGATGGGAAAAAAAGGGAGTACAGAGGAACAGTGGCAGGTGGGGTAGCTGAATAATGCCCTCACCTGGCTGCTATGAAACTCACCACAGGAGTAGCCCACTGCAGTACGTCATCAAGCCATAAAAGCCACACCTCCCCATACAAGAAAAAAGGACCCTTGCACTTATCCTTCTTGAACTTCCTTCTTGAACTTCATAAAATTCTCATGGAAGAGGGTGAAGTGAGAGAAAGGTGGAGTAGGGAGAGAAAAAGGAAGGGAAGGAGGGAGTGGAGCTTGGGGGCTCTAATGTCCAGTTGTCAGAAAGTGGGAAGACTGGGAGGGCAGCCAGGCAGACTACTGGGCAGACTGAAGATCTGAGCCCAGTTGCTGGAAAAATTCCCACCGTATGCACATGTATACGTGTGTGTATGTATATATATTTCCCAGTAATATAGCTACATCCTGCTCAGCTAGAGAGGAGAACAGGATGTGGCCACTGATGTAATTTTGTTTGTACCAGTGCTGAGTGTGTCTGTCTGAGCTGATCTGTGTGGCTGGCCATGTATTTGTACCTACAAATAGACATGAGGATGCACTACCCTCATTTCCCTTGTACTTCTGAATTTTGTAGTCCTCTAACACTTCCCTTTCTAACTGTAAAAGATTGGACTCTGGAACTACTCCTAACTTAGACACATCCATTCATCACCTAAAAATTGTATTTGATGAATTTTAACCTAAAACTCATTTGGCAAGATGATGTATGTAAAATCAAAGTCCAATTTCTTGCATCTGATATTAAGAGAAGACATTTAAAGCAGTAGGAATGGAAATTCCCTGACACTGAGAAGCAAACTTCTTGGACCTCTTTTAGTACTTTTGTATATATTTCATTCCTCGCATTAGTTATGGCCACTTCAGTCCTTAAATGGTTTTTAATTGCTCAGACTAAGAAAATTATACTTATTCTCTTTTTCGAATGTAGTGAGGAATGATTCATTTTCTATAGCATCCACATTTCTAGTACAACAGATTTTAAAATGATAAACTTTTAATTTAATTGTCCTTGCTTTTGTTCTTCTAAGTCAAATATGAAGTATTCCTGAAGTTTAGTATTTTATGTATTACACTAAAAGTGTTCAGGTCAGATTCTCTTAAGTTCTAAAAATTATCCAACATATCACAGAATCACAGAATCGTAGAGGAGTTTGATTTGGAAGGGACCTTTAAAGGTCATCTAGTATGTGTTTTTAGCAGGTAATTGATGCTCTAGGGGAAGTAGGTATTTACACCTTGATTGCAATGTGTCACCTTTCCACTTCAGTGAATTGCATAGCTTTAAATCTTTTAGATCGCATCATCTTGTGTAACGTCAACTCACATTGGCTTTTCTGCATGACACAATGTAACATGATGGGAGGTGACACAGAAAATGTAATGCAGTATGACACATCAGAAATGTAAAGAGTGCTGCAATTGGATAGTTGGTGTCAATTTAGATAGGAGACTTCATATCCAAAATGAATCTGACAGACACTAATGGAGTGAATGTTACAGTAACTACTGTATGTGTGAAACCGTGAATTCTGCAGTTCATCGTATACTGAAGAGGTTCAAAAGTAAAGTCTGAAATATTTGGAAGAATGAGTATTTGCGGTTGACAGAGGCATACAGGTATAAAGTATGCAAAAAAAGTTACATATTGCAAAATGTTCTTTTAATATTTTCTGTTACTGTTACATGTTTATTTTAATTCCTTTTCTAAGCTATGGACTACCAAACCCAAAATTATTAAAAAGTACATGTAATTGTTGTATGACATTATGCCAAATTTAATTAGCATCAGATAGTCAAATCCAAAAGGTATGGGTGGAAAACTAGCACCCAGTTATCCCAGAAAACACTGTTAAATACTGGATTCATTACGAGTTAATTTTTTGAACACTCCTATGGACTTCCCATGATATAAACCTGCTGCACAAGTTCTAAGATTTTTTTTGCAAGACAACCTGTGCCCTTCAGACTGTGGTCTAATTTTACATAAACAATGCCATATAATACTACTGTATTAGATTGGATAATTTTTTGGAATGAAAAAGCATAGAAAGTCCAAATAAGAAAAAGAGAATAAACATAAGACTACAAAATATCTTGTTCTGTAAATATTCTAAAATTTTGGTTTATTTTGTTTCCCAGGGAAGATGTGGGGGCTCCATAACTGAAATGTTCATGGCCAGGTTTAATGGGACCCTGAGCAACCTGGTCTAGTTGAAGAAGTCTCTGCCAATGGCAGGTGGTTGGGACTAAGGTCCGTTCTAACCTAAATCATTCAATGATTCTATGATTCCTGCCTTGATAAATCATTTGTACTTCTGAGACTCATTGTCTTTTTCCCCTAGCACGTTGTTTTTTCCTTTTTTTCTGTTTTTTGGTGTTTTTGGGGTTTTTTGGGGGGGTTTTTTTTGGCTCTGCTTTATTTCCTTTCATGTGCCAACATGTTTTATACCATGTGTTAGCATTCCTGTGGTTCAGCTCATTTACAGGTGAGGAAGTCATCAGTTTTCCTTAAAGATTGAAAGTATTTTCATCTATTATAGAGATCTCAAGTTTTCTCATAATCTGTGCTCCAGATTTATAAATGTCTATAGATATTAATTTTATTCACTGAAAGAGAAATTAAATCATCTATTATTGGACTGTATAAAAAGTCTAAGTGGGAAATGCAGTGTTTTTAAAAACCTGAAGTATGGGAGAGGAAAGGTTGGCATGCAGGACAGGAATTCTTTAGGGCCATACTTAATCTTTGAAATAAGATAAACAACCATAGCCTCAGAAAGTCTCTTGTGCAGGACGGCAACCCATGGGATACCACAGTGTCTACTTTTCTGTTAGGAAAATGGGAAGAAAAAAAAAAATTGGGAAAAAGAACTAAACCACTGTGCTGCAGAATAGAGCTGAAAAACAGGGTGCAACAGGCAGGGGTGATGCAGTGCAGCTGATAAGACACCGAGAAGTTTAATTTCTTTTTTGTACTATGTAGTTTTAGCCCTTCAGCAAAAGATCTTTTTAATGATAACTGCTACCCTCCTCTAATGATTCTTTCTTTGCTGAGACACAATTTTTTACTGTTTTTTCCCAGTAGTGGAGCAGTATAACTTAAAGAAGCTTTTTTGTTATTTTTTCCTTCTATCTGTTCAAGTTCTTTAGCCAATATTTCAATGGCAAAGAGAAGTGCGTCAATGTTTGGGAAGAAGAAGAAAATCAACTTTACTGCCAGATTCACCAGCAGTGATTTATTCCCCTGGGCAATTCTTGCAGTTCCCATTGTTTCCCATTAAGTTAGAGTAACATGTAATTTTTGCAAAATCACGTGCAAAGTTTCCTGGTGAATGCTATTCGCCATCATCATTTTGACAGAATCAATACAATGATGTGTTATAGATGAGATCAGACAAAATGTGAAAGATAAATTGTAGGGCACAGTCTCACTCAGCAGCAGACTGTCTGGAGACGGTGATGGTCAGTCAACAGTTTAACATCACTCACCCAAAGAAGGGTATTAACAAGCTCAGGGTTCCCTGCAGGTCCTGCTTCTGGCATGCCATCAGATTCTTGCCTAAGGCCCTATACTGAGTATTTTTGGATCATAATTGCATTAGAGGCCCAATGCATTCTTTTGTGACTCAGTAATCACACCCTACCTATTTGCAGAATCAAGATGTAAGAGAAGGTGGTTGTGTGATTTCACGTGCCCCTGAGGTAGTATCTTATCTTAAGGACACTGATTATCTTAGACATTACCCAAAGTAATCTATTCAATTAGTTCTCTAGTGGCAAGTAATTGGCTATCCCTTACAGTAGGTAGGGTAAGAACACGATTCAGTAATTTTTTAGTTGTTTCTATGTATTGATTGTTAAACTTCTGTTAATTTATTAACTTAGGGCTCAGTTCTGTAAGTGTATATTCATGCATAGAATAACTTTGCTTTTTTGGCTGCACTAAAGTTCTTTGCAACCATTTAAGTACAAAATTAAACATGATATTCTGCAGACTGCAGCCACATTTTGTCATATTTTTGTGGGACTTTTTTCTCCATTTAGATACTATCTATTCTTTTGGTTTCTGGCTGTGAAATTTAGACTTGACCTGTCTTTCATATCCAGTTAATATGTCCATTCATCTCTTTCAAACAGTATTTCTGAGGATGGAAACTGCTTTAGCAGAGTAAAGCAAAGGACAAGATGCCTTTGTCAGTGTTCTAGCCAAATTCCAAATACAGATAGCTTTTGTTACAAGTAAGACTGATTTAAACACATCAGCCTCTTAGTGAAATGGAAATAACAGTCATTTTAGGAAACAAAGAAAAATTATCATTCACAGTGTTGGTTTTGATATCTATAGTATAATGTGCATTCTCCAATACCTGTATAACCCTCCAAGCAGTGGGGTCAGTGTCAATATGTGATTTGGCACTCCAGGAGCCATAGCATTGTGAGACTTCATCTCCGTCTAAACTTGTTACTAACATGGAAAAGTCCCACATCTTAAAACAAACTCTTCTTTTGTTAAGATGAAAGAAAATTATCTTGAGCCCAGCATTAAAAAATCATGATTTGTTGCCTTTACAAATTCATTGCTACTGCAACAGAAATTCCTTTCTGTAAGGTGCAAGGATCCTGGCCCAGTGACTGCTGTTTGATCACCCAGGCTTTGTGGTTAATGCTTTTGGTTTTTTAGCTCTTCCCACCCAGCATTTATCTCTTCAAAGCACTTTTTTCTTTTCAGACTCTAATCCACCCATTCTTCATCCATGCTCTGACATCCCTCAAATACCCTATTTCCTGTGATAGTACTATGTCTCTCTACCTCTGAAAGTCAGCTGAAGGGAGATTTTGGTTGTTGGCATACTTTTGGCACTGTGTTCCATAATACCGGCCCAGTATTTCCCAAGAATTCTGTAGCCTAAACTTTTCGACCCCAAAAGCCCATGAAATAAATAGAGGTGAAAAAATTAGGAACTATGAGCTTATTTGCATGCAACTGTTCCTCTTAGCAGCTCACATGCACAAGATTCAAAACCAGTTACCTTGAATAATGAATTATTTCAGGAAAAAGGAAAACTAAGTGGATTATATGAATCCTGTGACAAATAAAGTAAAATGACTACATTTTCTATTAAGTGGTCCTTCTATATTGTTGTCAGCATAGTTTCACTTGGAACCAAAGTAATAAAGAGATAAAATGAAATCGTAGGTACCACATTAAAGCTATTAAACCAGATATCTTCGCATGGATCTACATACAGAACTAACCACTGAAGAACAAATCTCCATCTCTGGTATGCAAAGACTGAGAGAAAATCACCTGAAGTACTGTGTCTTTCACTTCCAAAGTTTCAGTGGACACTCCATGGACCTGCTGCATAACATGGCAAGAGTCACCTGTCAGTCAGCACAACTGACAAAAAATATATATGTTTATATATGATATGTTGGGAGTTTTGCAACAATTCTCATTTCAGATAATTATGACAACGGAGTCAAAGAATGACAAAAGCTTATTATTTTGTTCCTTAAGAATATGTCAGTCATAAGAATGGACGATGTTGTCTTTTAAATGAGGAATACATAACTGTAATGTGACCAAGACCAGGTGAAAAATGAAAGATAATTCTGGGTCAGGAAAAAGCATAATTAATCTTACAGGTATTCCCTCCACTATAAATCCTTTCAAGAATATTAGGAAAAATGTTTTCTTTAGCATATTTTCCTAAAGGCAATCCTACCGAAAAATAAAAGAAGTTTCATGCTTAATTCAACGGTATATATTTAACATATGCTGACATCTGCATGAAAATTTCAGCATTCTTATGAAATGAAATATAGCAAAGGTCACAGAAGGCCATTTCAGTTAAATTACAATTCTTGGCAAATTAGCACTTTCCTTGACTCATATATTTTCAGGTTGATAGAAATCTCAAAACAGAAAGTAGTTCTAAAGTATTATTTTAGAAATCATGTACATAATGGTATGCAAACGACTGGTCTGATTGATTTGTCTTCATTTTCTGAGTCTTCTTTTGAGATCAACACCTTTCAGTCTAAAATCTCAATCTGTTATGTCTGACATGATTTGAGAATGGCAATGAATTATGTAGATAGACAAAAACTATTCTGAATATTCTCTATTTAATTTTCCCAAAATTATCCCTGCACAACCTGCTTGTAAGAGAAAATAATTATATTTTTCTTTCTCCGGAATTTGGTTTGGACACAGCCTTAGGTTTGGCACAGTCAGTGGAGATTTCATGTATCCCAATTTATAAAAGGTAACAAATTTATGTCTGGTTCTCCTACTTTCAGTGGAACTTCATGTTGAGAATATAATTTAATTCTTCCTTTACAACCTTAGAAAAGGCAAAAATGCTGATCTACTAAAAAAGTCTGAGCTTCATAGCTTTATTCTATTTTAGTACAGGTAGTAACATTATCGTTATCCCACATTTGAAAAGAAAAAAAAAATCTAAAAAATGAAAATATATTAGAAAATCTTCTTTCCTACAAGAATGTGATTTTATTCCCAGTAGTTAAAATATAATTACCAAATAAAGCTTGGATTGTTGTTGCATTTGGGAATGATATTTGCTGTATTTTTATTACCACTGTAATTTTCAAAATGTTAATGTATGCATACAGTTGCAGATGAAATTTATTAAGTTAATTATCTTTCCAGTTATTTTCCAGTAAAATTTACATTTTATTTTTTTTGTCGGATTTTTCTGTGGTAGTTAATTACTCCATTGGTATATATGACCTTGTTCCTTAGCACAGAGGGGAATGTATATTTATTCACAGAAACAGGCTTTTACATCCTAAATTAGACAATAAAAGTCTTGTTGCATTCTGACAAATGCATACTACATTTCATCTTAGAGATGTGGCATTATCTCAGTAATATCATGCAAATACCAAACAAATTAAACAGTGCTATAAAGCAGGAGAAAAAATGGAAAAAAAATCAGGATAATGTGAAAGAATTTCAGACCCTATATTGTTCGGTGACTGTTTGATGAATTGTCTAGAAGATATTAGCTGCAAATACCATTGTAAACGCTGGCAGTGCAGAATAATTTATAATATTGTTATTTTCAAGATATAAACTGTTTTAACTCAAGCATCCACAAAAAACCTGTGTTTCGTTAATGCCTGCTTTTGTAATTTTTTCTGTAACAATTATTAGTGAAGAAATCCTGACTCCAAGGTTTTTTCGATTACATTTGAGAGATGGAACTGTGTAAGTATGTTTAGACTTTATGCAATGACAGCTACACTTATCGTGGTTTTGAAATAAATTAATAGCATTGAAAAGGAAAAAAAGAAATCTTTGAATCATTATTGCATAAATGCATTACTGAAATATAATTAGTACATGCACAAGGCATAGTTTTAGATTACTTAAATTTTATATCACAGGATAATTGTTACACAAAAGTAGCTTTAATTATGTCATTAAGAGCTCAGATAACAGAAACAGAATTATTTAGGTTGGAAAAGACCTCTAAGATCATCAAGTCCAACCTTTGACTGAACACCACTTTGTCAGCTAAACCATAAGTGTTGTGTCCAGTTGTTTCTTCAACACTTCCAGGGACGGTGACTCCAGCACCCCTCTGGGCAGCCTGTTCCAACGCCTGACCAACCCTTCAGTGAGAAATTCTTCTTGATATCCAACCTGAACCTTCCATGGTGCAGCTTGAGTCTATGTCCTCATGTCCTGTCACTGGTTGCCTGGGAGAAGAGGCCAACACCACTTGGCTACAACCTCCTTTAAGGTAGTTTTAGGGTGCGATAAGGTCTCCCCTCAGCCTCCTCTTGTCCATGCTAAACAAATCCAGCTTCTTCAGCCGCTCCTCATAGTACTTCGTCTCTAGACCCTTCACCAGCTTCATTGACCTTCTCTGGAAACTCTTCATCATTTCAAGATTTTTCTTGAAGTGAGGGGCCCAGAACTGTGCTCAAGGTGCAGCTTCACCAGTGCAAATAATAAACAATGATGGTATGAAATCCTAATTAAAAACAAACAAACAAACAAATAAATAAACTGAGCACCAGTCAGTTTTTACAAACCACGTACCAACCGTTCTCTTGTTTTAGTTCATCAGTCTTTCCAGTTCTTCCATAAGAGGAGTCTGACTTCTATGAGCATCTCCTACTCCCAAACCTCTAACCTCTCTAATACGTTGCCAGGGGCCAGAACCATCTCCCTCACTGTATTAATTGGCATGTCAAGAGATTGTCTACATATGGAAGCAATGGATTCTGTATGGCTACACTGCCAGAAATTTGCTAAAACCCCCCAAATCTTCCAAAATAAACATCCTTCAAATTGTTTTCAATTTTGTTCAGCTTTTCTTTTTTCCTGCAAAAACTATGCTTTTTGGATAGATAAGGTAGCAATGGAAAATTACTCCATGACAGCTAGGAGAGATTAAAAGCACTGGAAATGTGGCAGAGACAGAAAGGCTTTTGGAAGCAACCCACTAGTGCTCTACATATTCAAATAACTTTGTTCCCTGTCAGTTTACAAATTCTTCTGCCTAACTTTTACGTTTAGCACATTTCCAAGTATTGTTCTGAAATAAACCCTCCAGTTTCCTTTGAAATGAAATCTAAGTGAAGTCCTAAATATTGTTTACCCCAAATACTTCTCCTTTTCAGCAATAAGGGGGAGTGTGTACCAGTTTTCTCTCTCTCTGATGAACCTACGTGGTTCCCTATGCAACCTCAGCAAGAATTGTATCTCAAATCTCTCTTTGTGTTAAGAGTGTACGCTGTAATATATATCCCAAAAAACACATATTCTTAAGGTCTGCTTCAAAATATGTCTCCAAGAGTTGAGTCCTTGTCTCATTTTTAGCAAGTATGAAGTTTAAAAATATTAACAGTGTACCATGAGTCAAGGCGGCTCCATATTTGGTTCTTGGTTTCACTTCTCCACAAAGTCACAGAAGAAGTTATCTGACCTATGCCTGACTGAATTTTGCAGTATGACTAAACAAATTGGTGGAAACTCTCTTAGAAGTGAGGTGGAGGCGCTGCAATTTATAGTGATGACAGATACACCCCTGGAAAAAGATTGGGAGAAACCCAGCCATATCATTATGGAAGAGTAACACCTAGCTATCCATCAAGAGGACTTCTGAACTAAACAGAGATGCTTCTGTGTGTAATAAACTAGTTTGTTCTGCTTTCAGGTCCTATCATCTGCAATATTTTTGGTCAGGATCAGTTACAGTCCTTCACACAGAAAAAAATAATTTGGTGAAAGTAACACAAATGACAGTGCAAAAATTCATACTTTTTAATTCTGAAAGACTGTACTTGATTTCTCCAATCTTGTTTAATTTGCATATCAAAAGGTGTTTTTGAAAGATAAGAAATATTCCAGGAAAAAGAAGTAACTTCTCTGAGATTGTGAAAATAACATGTCAGTTATTGTGATGTTAACTGAGGTAAAAACACGTTTATTCAGGAGTAGAGAGAGATTGTCAACTCATTCCCATGAATGAACCTATTTTACATCCTTTTAAAGTTATTATTAAAACATAATCTATTATTATATAAGATAGATTTGGTATTCACATCTTTTAAATTCTATTGGACATAAAATGAGAGGTTTTCATATTATGTAACATTCACCATGAGCAGTGTGACACCTATAGCTGAGGTCACAGGGTCTATTTTAGACATTTGTTCTACCGTAAAATAAATTATACTCAGCAATTTTCTGTTTCATTTCAATATAGAGTTGAGTTAGGTATTCATCAATAAATATACTTAATTTAGGGTTAAGGAATCTTACCTGGCAGTTCTGAACCTTCTAAAAGCATATATCTTGGATAGTCAGGATTCTACTTCCAACTAGGAGTTTATTGCTGTGGACGGGACTAAGACTGTGAGTTCTCCAATTTATGGGGAAAGGAAGAAAAAGAAAGGGGGAAAGAAAAGGAAAGAGAAAGAGAGAAAGATAAAGGGAAAGAGAAAGAGAAAGGAAAAGCAAGCAAGTTGCTAAGTGCTGTCTTACGGCACCCTTACAGTTTTAAAATGTCACACAAAATACAAAGGCTTTTGATGGTCCCACATAGGATATCAGCTCATGCTCAAAAATATCAACGTATCTTTTTTTAAGTCATTAGGATAATTTAAACAAAAGTTCATTTACAGTTTGATCATAAATACTTATTACATAAAATAATTGCTAGATGCAATAATATTATTAAATTTTCATTTCACGAAATGACTTACAAACATATTAAGAGCCTTTAAGGGAATGGTTATATGAAACACTGTGCTAAAGCAATATGCATGTTTTTTTAAAAGAGTATATGTGCCTGCTAGACTTAATATATGACTTTAAGTTATGAAGTGTACTATAGAGTGCCATGTAATTTGATAAATATAAAGAATTATGTACACGAAACTGCACACACAGTATAAGTAATTTCCCTGAGGATACTGGTGACATAATGATAAACCTCAAGAACTCTGCTCAAATGATTTGTTAATGTCACAAGTAGTCCCAAATGGAATTACAGTTTCTTATGTACATACAAGTGTATGCAATTTTTATAAAATAAAGTAAAAGAAATAATTCTTTCTGATCAACGCTACTAGTTTAAAATTAAATGCAAGCAATATTTTCTCCTTGCCGTTCCCTCACACTGTGCTCCTTTCTCCCCTTCTCCAGTTGACTTTTATCACTTTCTCATTCCACCATTTCCTCTGCTTCTTTTCCCCCTATTCTCTATCTGTACTTCTCAATCCTCTTCAGAAAATAATATTTTCAATCAAATCCACTTATTGCCATGAATTTCCCTAGGGGAGGACATGAATCAGTAGCAGATTAATCTTATTCAGAATGTTCAATGCACTATTAATAAAACTATTGAATGCTCACAAAAGAGAGATATTTCTTTGCAGAAGGAAGCATATTTAACAATATTTTCTAGGGACCTACCTAGGATAACACCCACCCAAGACAAAAAATTGGGTAAATCTCTCTGGTATTGCTTTCCTTTCCATCAAGAATATGAGATTTTTTACATATGAGAACAGGTTTCTCTTCTCTTCTATCTCCCAGAACCTGCAGTTTAATATGTTTCCTTCCCTAACAGAAAACCAGCCACTACTTTGGAGTTCTAAGGGAATAAGCTCAGAATTCACTTTAAACAGGTTATTTTCCCCTCTCATGATCCGTAATATGATGAAGCACCACACCTGAAATGAGTGTTCAATATTTGATTATTTGCTCTAAATTAGGAAGCAAATACACTACACTGTGTTTGAAATGAAATGCTGTTTGCTACTGAAAAATTTTTACTGTCTACAATTTTTCTTTTTTTAAATCTCAACCATCTGTCTGAATCAGAATGCAATTTAGAACATTACCCATTACATATATACATTAGGGTTCTAAAAGAATAAAACTGAAACATGGAAATATCCTTATGCAATAAATCTAAACTCTTACTGTACTAATCGTGTAATAAACATGTATGATGGATATGTTCTCCTTACAGTTTTTTCCCTTAAATCTTATAAAACTTATTGAATCTCAGGTAAAATGTTCTGATTTTTTTCAAAGGTAAACCAGAAGTTATGTTTCACATACATCCTGAGGACCATATGCAGTTCTTCAGGTTTCATTCAGGATGTTGGAGATGGTAAGAAATAAATCACCTGAAAAGATGAATTAGATGTAGTTTCTGACTTGTGAAATTATGCTAAAATATCTAGGACTCATCAGTTTGAAAAGAGGATGACTGAGAGTAGGCAGGACTGAAGTTTACATAATCATGAAGGCAGAGGTTAAGATGAGATAAAGCTATTTTTCACCAATTCTTGCAACGTCCTCTGAGGACATTTGATGAAAGAAGAACAGAGTAAATTTAGAACATATAAAATGAATTTCTTCTGTTATACAGCAAGTAGGAGTGAACTTCTGGAGTTTTCTTTGCCACAGGAATATATGGTGTTAGATACCATCATCAGGTTCAGAAAGGGATCAAGCATACTTGTAGCCAAAAGGTTCCTAAACAAAAAGACAGATATTTGCCCTCTAATATTCATATTACAACAATTGTGAATGCTCAGAGAAAGAATGGGGGAAGAACAAAAGAAAGTGGTCAGGTTCTTGTACTCTACCCAAGCAGTGTCACCTACTACAAGCATCAGAGACTCAATGTTAGGGAGGATGGTTTCTTTGTCTGATCCAGGCATGGATGAGAAGAACCTGTTTAACATTTTCATGTACTGTCTTCAAGCAATTTTTCTCATTTTATGAAGGGACATGCCAACTTCAAAAGCAGCCTAAATTGTGATACAACTTTATAATTCTTTCTTAAGAAAACCTAGGAAGAAAAAAAAGAAGTCATGGCCACTATGGAAGATGATTTTCTTGTTTGTTTGTTTTCTCTTTCAGTTTAGACACAGAAGGTTGATCAGAAAAATTACAAAGGGTGCCAGGTAAAGTCCAGCTTAGCTGAAGCAGTCTTATACTGGAGGCTGGTTGTTGAAGACAAAATATTAGAAAATCATATAATGAAAAGATCTACCTGAGCTCTGACTGAGAATTTTTTTTAGGTTCTGTCACACACCTTAACCTATCTGGAAATGCTACGTATTTTGAGTTATTTGGAAGGCAGTTCATCTTGGACAATTTTATCTTCTGAAATCTCTGCACTATTTTTTTTTTTTTCCAAAACAGTTTAAGATAAAGCTGAAATGAATGAAAAGTTAGAGCTGCAATTACTCTTGTCCAAAAAAAGTTTTAAGGTATGGAAAATGGTATTCTATAGTGAGAAGTGCTAACCAAACATCTCTTCATGCAACACCAGACTCCTTAAAAGATTTGTGGATACTGTAAGCATTCCTAAAGGCTTTTCTTATAGGCTTTTCAACATTAGCAAAATTTTATTTAACAAAAAACAATATAACAAGATTATTTTTATCTCACAATGAATTAAAAAAATAAAGAATGTTGAATGAATATTATAAAGACAAAATAAAACATATTGTAGCGGGTTAGGTTCGTTAACCGGGCGGAAACACCAATTAAGTGTAGTGGTTTAGTTCGCATTTCTTACCTTCTGTGAGATAAGAGGTTTGAAGAAAGGCAAAGCAGGCTCAAACTTAAAGAATATGAAAGAAAGATTATTACTAACAGAGTTAAGAGTAAAATGAAATAAGAGATTAAGACAAAAACCCCTTTTTCCTCCAACACCCCCCCCCTCCTACTTCCTCCAGCACAAATAATGACAAAACATGGAATTTTGGTCAGCATTCACAATTCTTAAAAGTCTCTCTCTGTTAATTTGAGGAAATAGAGGTCTCTTTTACGTCGCGTGGTTTTTCCCAAACTGCACCAGCTAACAGCCTTTATCTCTCTCGCAGGCTGCACACTGAATTCTCATCCCCCCCT
>VZRV01010553.1:68293-112236 GCA_013398115.1 Falcunculus frontatus
TTTTCTTTCTGGTTTGTGGCAATGCAATTTATCTGAATAATCATTCAGGAAAAAAATGCTTACAGCAAAACAAGCTCCCATTAATTAATTAATTAATAAGCAGAATCACACTTATTTATGCCTTTATTTGTTATACTCCTCTAGATTACAGTGTTGCAAACTCCATCAACCATCTATATTTTTATGAGAGAATAGTACGTTTTTAACTTTTAAACCAATGTAGTTCTTTCAAATGACTTAACAGCCCAATGATGCCTCACAAACATTATGTTTTTATAGTGTTTTCCTCATGGATTATTGGTACTTAAAAATTCTTATTGGATCTGAGAATAGAAGTACAGTGCATCTACATGCTTCTTTATTTTTGTTTCTTCTCATTCAGTTGTTCAGAATTTGCAAAGGCGTTTTCTATCTTCTCCTTGTTCTATTCATGCAGCTAATAAACATGGGAGGGACTCATTTAATATCACATAAATGTCTGTTCTGAAAAAACTGGCTAAATGAAAATCTTTGTCATTCTGTGATTTGAAGGCACAAACTACTGAGACAACAGTAGAAAAAACACACAAAAAATTTTGAAAGAAAAGACACTTTAAATCTTCACCTTTTAGTAACTGAAATTTTAAAAAGAAAGAAAGCATGTTCTTAAATTTGTTTTTTTTCATGCTAGATACCTTCAGACTGGGAGTAAGGAGAAAGCAGAATAATTTAAATTGCTCTGGAGGCAAATGCATGAGTATTTAAAATCCACCAGAGAATATCCTCTTCAAAAATCAATTCATCTTCTTGAGTGTTATTGTTTGCTTTGGGTGCTCTACATGATTGCATTGCATGATATATGTTTGGAGCTATATATTTCCCCATCTCCCCAGTGTATTCATATCTGAAGAGTCTGTGCGTGAACTTTTCTACCTAAAGGCACATATAACATTTACCTCAACTGGCTCTTTCAAGTGAATGTAGAGTAGAGGAACCTGATTCAGGGATGCACAAAGCTAAGAACACCTTTTTTTTGTTACCTCCTAATTTTTTTGACAGAGATAAATGACGACACTTTGAGGGAAAAAAGAGATCTCAGACAATGAAAGTTTTTGAATAGTTGAATCCTGACCAAGGAGGTATAATGTTAGATATAAAGAACTTTGCTTAACCAAGCTATCAGGTTTGTTGATTTAACTCATTTGGGAAAGATGTAAAATTATCTTCTGTAATACAGATAATTATTTTGTCTAAAATCATTTGGTGATAAGTCTAATAAGCCCAATCCACTGATGGACAAATTTTATTCTCTATTGTAAATATTTTTGTATATAAATTTATACGCACAAATGTTTTAAAATGCACAGAACTACATAAAATTAAGTAGAAATATATAGTCACTGAGAAGATATTATCATTCTATTGACCAGATATGCACAGAATATGAGGAGGGTCGAGCTCATATACTGCAGATCTAAGGATGCAGGTCTTTTAAATCCAGCTGTTTACAGTTTGTTGACATTTTCCTTGTCAGGTCACCCTATAAGCGTTTCCATTCCTTGTACAAGACTGGTAACTTCTGTTTATCACTCTTGAATGACTCAGTGAAAAATAGGGCATTATGTTACAGCAATGGATTTTGTCAGTTTCTTGGTTAATTTTAATAATTTTTTAAACAAAAAGAAATATATTTATCTGGATCAAGTGAGAAACTGTATGGTAACATGAATGTTAATATTGTCATCAAATTATGTAACATCTTCTGAAAATTTTGTTATATAATTTTTTTATACTTAATTACCTGGAAATTCAGTCAGATTTCAATCAGATTATTTTGATAATACATATTTTTTTACAGAAATATGTGGCAAGCATTCAATTTTTTTTTTTTTTTTAATTTGTAAGTAATTTACAAAATTCTTTTCATTGGTAGATATGTGTTTATACATTACAGTCAACAGAAGATTAATTCATGCAATGAATTGCATAGTGTGAACTTAGAAACTCCTGACCAACTCAATACAGCTAGGGAAGGTGAAAGAAATCACTATGCCTAAAGCACTTTGAGAAGTGAATCAATCTTCTCAAATCCCCAAGTAGACTAGCGGAGTCACTATGTCTAACCAGAAAATTGATCTTATGAGAAGATGAAATGAGTATCTGATTGACAGGAAAGGGTTTATACAGCTTTGCAAATGTCCTCAAGAAAGAAAGGCTAATGTGCAGACTTTTTATCGAGGCTGCCTTTCCGAAATGTTAGCAGGGGAAGAGAAATCCGTAAAAGCACCAATATTCTCAGTACAATTCTAAACAGAGTCATAACTTCATCTGTCATAGATGCCTCAATGCCAGATAATATTTCATTATGAGGGAACACTATCTAGTATGTATTCTAATTTGAAAAACCTATTCTCAGTTCCTGTCTGCTGCTGACTTTTGCAAGACCCATCACAGAATAAGTTCGTAAAGAGTAATAGTAAGAAAAGCAAATATTAGCTTCACAGATTTTGTGCCTAAATATGATCCAATTTTATAACCATTTAAACCCTTATCAAATTTTGGATATGAAAAATGAATATATCAATATCAGTTGTGGTTGGAAATAATGAACTTTTAGAGAAAATACTGGAACTTTCTAAATAAATATATATATTTTAATGAGACTGTCCAGCTTCCATGTGGTTCTTCAATATTTCTTGTGTCAAGAACAAAACACTAGAGTTATTTTTGTGACAGTCTTTTCTCAGCATTTAGGTCTGGAGACCACCATCAAAACCGATCATTTTAGACTCCAGACTGTGAAGTATTCTCCGGTAAATGAATGTGCCTGTCTGTCCGTAATGTTGGGTGCAAAGTGTATATTTCACTTTCCCATGACTAAAACAAACCCCGATCTATGTAGTACAGAACAATTCCCAATCTGTAATTAAAAACAATGTGTCCAGGAAAACTGGCACACTTTCAATCAACAATTAAGAGGTTAAAACTGCATCTTCCTTCTGTAGTGACAGATGTTTTGTACATATTGAGCTGCAGTAATCCCATGATATTTGAATAATTAATATATTGAACAATTTGTTTCATTGAAGCAGAGATAATAATGGGGCCCATAACCAGGAATGCTATTAAGATTTTCCTCTTGCTAATTTAAAAATTTAAAACTTAAAAATCACCTAAACATAGATGCTGTTTTGTTAGGTTGGTATTACAGCATGAACAGCCACAGAAAATAAATGTGTTCTTCAAGTTGTTTAATGAGTCAGGACAGAATTTAAGCATATGTTGTCCTAGACTGGAGCCACTTTTCTCCATAATGGACTGGAAGATGGCAAGATGTTCCACTGAAAATGGCTGGAATGAATTTTAAAATGTTTAAATGAATTTGTCTCTCTGGATCAATTTGCCATGGTTATTAGTTATCATTATTTTGCATACAGTATTTGTAATTATGAGATCAGATCTGAGGATATCGGCCAGAGCTGTTCTGTAGGTAAAAGCACTCTCTTACACAAGCCCCGGTATTATGGCTAGAAAGAAATCGCTAGGACTTCAGAAATGCAATATTTTCTTCAGGATCTTTTAAACAAACTACCTTTGTAAGGCCTTCAAAAATATATTAATCGTTATGTACAAACTTGCTTGTAAATATTCTAACAGGCAGTAGTTTTCAGCTATATTTGTAGACTGCAGACTCCAATAACATCCATTCTTTTTCTTGGGTCATGTAATGTCCCAAACAGACTGCTCTTTCATTTATTTCTAATAAAAGAATGTGTTCTACACAATCTTCTTCCTAGCGGTTACTTAGTTGTATTAGCTAGGGTTCTTCACTGCATGTATCAAGTATCTCAATGTCATGATAAAGAATACAACTTTCTGGGTTTTTGGTTTGGTTTGGTGTTAATTTGTTAAGTATTAGGTCTAGTGGCTCATCTCATCTATAATTAAAAAATTAAATGCTGTGGAATTCTGTCCTTAAAATGAGAATTTATAGCTGCTTTATTTATATATGGCCCTAAATGTCTACATTTTTAAATAATTAAAACACTTTACCAAGTTAAACTACTATTTAGATATTTCTAAATTAATTGTAAACATAGGACTACTAAGAGTCTTGGTTTGTTTTTTTCTTTTCCTAGTTTCCTTATTTTGATTTATTGTTGTTTTGGGGTTTTTTGTTTTGTTTTTTTTACTTTTTTCCCCTTTCTTCTGTGTGTGTTTTGACTGCTTTGGCATTCTCAGCACAATATTTTACAGACACATTTGAACTCAGTGGCTATTTCTGCAACTCCTACAGACAAATCCAGATTTGAATGCAACTCTCTGGGCACTGGATACATAATTTAGCAATCATATTTTGTATTTGCTGTAGCATGACCTTGTCACCTATGTGCATAAAGTTTGTTATATTTTTCACATATTTTAATATCTAGCAGTAGATACTTATGAATGAATTTAACACTGGAGTCTATGTAACCCTCTCTTTTTTTTTTACTCTTAAGCATATTAAAGATATTCACTAGAGTATTTTTATTATGGTCAAGAATTTAAAATCATAAATAATTGTCTAATGCATATTAGATATTTTTCCCCTCAATAGAATTTGTTTCTGTTTATTGTCCCTTATTACCTTATGTAGGCATGTTTTCTCTAAGGTTTTCCTTTAAAGTAGAGGGAGTACGTGCAGGTTAAACATTTGTGTGTGGATTGTTTTTCTTTTATATTCCTCCTTTCACCTGAAGAATTTGCCACAAGATGCACATGACTTTAGGATGACAAAGTGCAACTTGTAGTAGATCTTACGTAAATTAAACTTAAGCCTGAGATTCACAAGAAGTAAGTGAGGACAGAACAGAGACCAAAGTCTTAATCTACAAAGGAGAAATATAGCTCATTTGACATGCAGTATCCTACTTGGATGTCAACAGATGGTTTCAAACTGTAGCAAAGGTTGAATTTCTTTGACATTTGAAGCACAGTGGTCTTTAACATCTGCTGTCCCCTGATGTGTGCTTGACAGCTCATTTCAGCAGGGGATACATAACATCATATTGGCATTTTTTTCCAGCTTGTACAGCTGGGAATAACCTGGGCCGCAAAGGATCATACCTTTTAAAGTGTCCGGATACACCATTATATTTTCTATATTCTTTCCAACTGTTTCAGCAATTTCTAACATTTTAAATTAGAGGTCTACTCTGGCATAGAAAACAATTTGTTTACTCAATAATGTTAATTTCTATTGCTCAAAAATAGTTGAACTAAATACTGATTTTCTTGTATAAATGTCAATCATTTAATAGAAAAGTACTTCAGCAGTAATATTGATGGAAGTAAATAATTCTGTTAGGAAATACTGCTAATATACCGTTTGTTGAACCATACATTCAATTATACCCTATTATTGCAGTTAATTTACCTTCTTTTTTTCTTATTTTCATAAAAGTGAGAATCCAAGTAAAAGGAGGGTTTTCACAAAGGAGGTGTTAGGCTGCTTAAAGAATCACTATCAAAGGTGTTGGCAAAAAAGCATGTTTTAATATGAATTTGTGAAAGTGCAACTTTAACAGAGTTTGACGGCTTAAATCACTCTATTACTTACTACTTAGGTGAAGCTTAATGGGAAAATTGAATGAGAATCAATTTGGAACGATTTACACAGAGACTGGGGATGCAAAATAGTAAGGGACCAAAGGGTATTGATACTAAAGCATAAAGGGTTTAGCAGCACTTAATCATTGAATAATTTAACGTTTATAAGGTGATAAATGTTGCAGGACCATCAAGTTCCTTTCATTAGCTTTTCTGTTCCGATGAATAAGTATTTTTCACTTTGCTAAATTTACTGGGTTTTATGACTACTATTATATATACTTTTCAGTGATCCTTCCCTAAAGTAATCAGTGACTTATTGCAGAAGAAGCTCTACAAACACAGCTGACATAGAAACCCTTAACAGGTGAAGACAAATTTATGGATTTTTTTAATATTAAAAGAAAGCATCAAGTCTTTAAAAATAGGTATAGTATCTTTGTTCAGCTCAAGAATTAACACTTAGTGTTCTAGTGCATTAGAATTATTTGTTTCAAGGCAAATTCATTGAAGAATTTTCATAAGAAATTGGCCATGGCAGAAAACCTCTCGCCTGTAGGACTTTTTTCATACCTCTCACTCCTGTATCATTTGTCTCAGTCACCCTGAGTCATTTCACATGGCACTAAACATCAGTGTGAGTGTAATTCAATTAAGCCAAAGGAGCAACAAAAGGAGGATAACAGCTAAAGGATCTTCTTGATAAGTGATTAAATTCAGTGGACACCTACCAAATCCAAGGGATATCTAGTAAAACAAGGTGCATGAGCAACCTTCCACCCTTAACCATTACTCGATTTTTCAAAACACAATGATAACTACTGTATTAAAATATACTGTACCCTGAAATGTATAACCTTACAACTCTGAATTCTGCTGCGGGTAAAGTTCCCCAGGTCTGCTTGATTTATTAGTAGAGACATACCTCAAAGTGCCTATATGTTCGGTCTGTAAAATTTTGTGGTATTGTGTGGGTACAGACTAACTGCATCACGTGCAGTACATGAAACCTGTTCAGTACCCATTGCCTGCTGATAGTGGATGTTCATTCACTGCCAAGAGTTTCCATTCACTGCCATGCCCATGCAAAAAGAGCCACATGCACATGCCATGCAGTGCAGGCCCCCAACAAAACTGCTATGCATGCTGACTGACATGCATGAGCATTTAGTTGGTGCATGATTTAAAAAAAAAGAATCTGATCTCAAAATTCTGGGTCTTAAGACATAATAGAAAGATTTGGTTTTGTCTGTATGGGATAAAAAAATGTCATTCAAACAATGTCATCTTCAACCCATGACTCTTTGCTGTCTGCCGTCGAACACACTGAATAGTTATCTAGTTCCTATGCAGATACCTTAGCAAATTTAAAATCTCAGCTCTTACATTCCCTCAGAAAGATTTTTAATAGTAAAGTCAAATCAAGACTCTTATTTAGTCTTATCAGGCTTGTTTATCTTTATTACTATCACATATAATCTTCAGGCATGCAATAAATCAGTTGTGCTGTCTTTGAGCTCATTGCATCCACATCAGAGTTTCTACCCTCAGGTTTTCAACCCTAGTTTATGCAGTTCTTTACATGGATGAGAAAGGTTCATGAACTGATGCGCAGTGCATACCTCAATTTCCAAATAATTCCTTTTCTATAAACCATGTTTATAATGTTTGGGAATTTAAACTGTGAATATCACAGAGCTGTAAGTAAAAGTTTGAATCCATTTCATTAATTCCTAATTTTTTCAGGATGATAGAGCTGAAAATTGTAGCAAAATTTGCTTTAGATGATAAATGCCTTAGAAAGAGGAAACAGCATCCATGTCAGTAAAATATTTAAATATTGATGAGGCAGGACTACTTATTTCATGTAAATTATTTGAACATTTTTTCCATAAAGGGCTAGGAAACAAATCATTAACTACAAGATTAACTTAAAGAATGTGTAAAATCCCTAAAACCCTTATATCAAAGAACCTAAGACTATTAAATGCCAAATAAAACCACTCGAGTTTGGAAACTGGTATATTTTGGCCACATGATCTGTTTCTGCTGAAGATCAGTATATTTACATAAGGAAATATTGATATGTGGGTCTACTGTTTATGCTTCAGCTATCTTCTGTGTTAAATCACCTTACATCTTTGAGAGTGTTCAGGGAATAAATGTTTCATCTGCAAATTTTAAAAATCTTCTAATCTCTCTCTAGTAAAGAACTTCTTCACTGCACACTGCTTTCTGATAGTCTACGGGGCTGAATTTTCTCCCTAATGCATTCCTTTCCACACCAGTCTTAGAGTGCTAGAATGCTCCTATATTTTAATAGGAATGTGGTTAATTCATAGTAAATGTCACTTCATCAAAATAGTGTGTTGTCTGACTCATGTAATTTATTGAAGAGACAGGAACCTTTAGTATTTCCAAATGTGATTTAAAAAATGCCATCATTATAGGCACCAGGGATATAATACAATGAATCACATCACATCGCACATCTGGTAGATACATTCAGAGTTGCTTGAAATTGCCAAATGGTTTCTATCACAGACATAATAGCTGTCTCCTGTGACAGGACTTTAGACAATTTAAATTTGTATGTCTTGCCATTATCTCTTAGTATCTAACACTTGAATTTGAGAACTGGAATGAAGGAAATTCTTCTAATGTACATTACAGGATATGATTTCTCTGATATATATATGCTTTTATCCAAGTGGATTTCTCAGAAATGGTGACATGATTTAATGAATTAATCTATTTTATAAAGTATTTTATTATCAACTCCAAATTTCCATTTGCTATTGTCCTTTTTAACTTAAAAAGTAAAAGTAGCTTTTTCTGTTGCTTTTTTTTAAACTGTATTACACTTGATTTTCTGAAAATCTTGTAGGTTTTCTCAGATATTGTGAATTAAAAAAATTAAATATCATCTTCTTCTTTGAAGATTATGAATAATGTGGAAGTGATAGAAATTCTCTATCAAAATAGAATTATTTCATATCTGAAAAGAAAAATTACCCATAAGACATTTTTTTCCTGTAAAAGAAAGAGGGAAAATTATAGTTCATTAAATTAGCCTGTACTATATTAGCTGCAGTTAAAACTATCTTTTATCTTTAATAAGTAAAGGATTGACAAAAAATACTGAGCTCGAAGATACGCACAGAACTATAAAATAAAAAGAGAAATTAATCTGTCTGTAGGTTAGTTGTTCAGAAAGAGCTCACCTATATTGCACACAGAATGGATGACTAACATGGGTCTACTGGACTATGCAGTCTAACATTGGATAAAGTTTAGCTATATGAAGTTAGCTGATATTATCTTATCTAAGTGTACAGACTGCTAGCTGTAGTTTGCTCATGAAGTTAGTTATGAGGGAAGAAACCAAATATCTGCAATAACTAATGCCAAGCCCTGTACAAGGCAAACTTTTAAATTAAAAGCTACAACCTGAATAGGACTGAAGTGCCATTATTAAAGAAAAGAAACATCAAAGACAAAGCAGACAGAACCGAAAATACCTCTGACATGTCATAGACAAAACCACATCCTGCATGTAATAAATTGCCCTTTTCCAGTTTTATTATTTGTATTTACAACTTCAAGGAATGAACTAGACAAGACAGAACAAAACTTGAGGATTAAAAACGGTAACATTGGCTGGAACTCCACTGCAACTGTCATCTTCCATCACTGACCTATAATCTTCTTTCTTATTCACTTCTCAAGCCCTGCACAGTAGTCACTGAAACAAAGTTGAAAAATGTATGACACTACAGCCAATAGTTCTAGTGAGATCTTTGAGTCCTTCCACAGAATTTTGAACTGCTCCTTTGACATAGTTTGTCTGCAAGAGTGGAAGAGAAGAGAGTTTTATTAACAAGTTACATTTGTACTGCCAAAAAGATGCATGTAGTCTAATATATGGACGAGACATTTGGCAGCCACTGGTCTTCTGCTGACCTCCTTGTGAGGGAGGGTGGTGTTTAGAACTACCACATCAGCCAGCTAGCACATCAGTACTATCTTAAAATTCCAGAATAATGAATTGAAACCGTCCCAGTAATTAGTTCCAAAAACTGTAAGTATAACTAAATAATGTATATTCATAATATCTAAATAATGGTTTAGAACTATTTTCCTGTAGTCTAAGGTAAGTAGCTTAAATATATTCAGTTCTCTCCATGATGATTTTTATATTAAAATAAGTCTTTCTAAATTTTTTTTCTCTCTGATTCCATGACAGAACTGAAACAACATGAAAACACTGAATAAAAGAAATGAAGGTTTGGTATCTCAAGTCTGTCCAAACATAGCACAACAAAAATTACATTATCTGAACCTACAATTAGCCTACAGAATGAATTCCACTTAAGATTGAAGGTAACCTTTTGACAAAGTTGAAAAATTATTTAGCTTTCAAGAGTTTAAGTTTGTCTGCTGAAAGTCATTCTACCTCAAACTCTGTTATCTTTTTCTTACTCAGGAATTCTGAAAGAGTCGTCCAAGTTAGACAAGTGAAAATGACAGAAATATGGCATGATTTATTATTTACTGGAAGATGAGCCTGCACTTGGAAACCTAAAATGAGATTGCATTTGGTAAGGTTTGAGGATGAAAGATAAGGCTGATAAACATTTTTATTCTCTGAAATATAATTTCAGATAATTTCAACTTTTTTCATTTTCAGTAAAGACTAATATTTTTTGCTTGTGTTCTGCTAACCTACAAGTGAATTTATGAAAAATACAAACATTTCCCCAAAACAGTGTGTTTCAGAAGACAACAGTGGTGGCACAACCACTTCCTCCTTCAGTCCTCTACTTCATCTTCTGGAATGATCTTTCAGAGAGAAGTAAATGTTGAAGAAATTACTCCACAGCGGTTTTGATCATGAAAAGAAAAAATTTCTAAGTCAAGATAGTTCTGGGATATACCTCTTGTTAAAATCATTGCATTTAGTCACTCTTCATGAAAAATTCTTCCAAATCTCTTCAGCAAAGCATAACCTCTAGCCACCCCAGCAAGATTTCAATTCAGCGATGAAAAAATATGCTGCAGGACTTTTTTTTTTTTTTTTTACATCACTCAGATATTTCTTAAAGTAATGTGAGCTGCTGGATAAAATAATATGCGCAATAAGAAGCATGTATTCCCTTCAGTTTATTTTACTATTCTGCTGATGTGCCTTTCAGCGCAGATACTCTTTTCATAGTTCACCTTTCACATCTATTTCATGTAGTCTTCACCTCAGCTTAGACTATTTTCATTCAAGTGTTGACCTCACCTGACCCTTTTGAACTTGTATGATCTCACTATCAGAGCAGAAGAAAAAAACTTTTTGAAACTGTAATAAGGAATTCAGTTTCATTTATGTGCTATAGATTTTTTGTTTAGCTTCCATTTCCTTTTCTGCTCCTTGCTTGAATGCCACATAGTGATAAACACGCAGTCATAAGTCAAAATCAGACCATAAAAATGCACTCATAAGTCAAAAGCAAGCCATAAGCTCCTTGAGCATTAGAAGATTATGTATTATGAAAACTTTATGCTGTTTATGTCAGTAGAGAAAGTAGGACTGTATTATAATTCATACATATTGTATGTTCCATCTGTTAGTTACTTAGTATTGTTTAATTGATGAGTCTAAGGGGTTAACTCAAGCAGAAACTGACAGCATATACTGGGAGACAATGACTTGACAGCAGCTGTTCCAGCAAATACCTGAGACAACGCAGAAAGTTAAATGCTTTGAAGTCTATCCCTGCCCTCCTGCTGAGCTGTCAAACTGGTTTGATCAAGCTCCAGTCACAGGTGCAAACAGAAAGATTTTCATTAACTTTGTAAAGGGACACACTTCCTGAAGCTAGACTCAAACCTTAGCTGAAACCAAACTTCCACACCTGAGATCTTCAGATAATTTTGGCCTGGATAAGTGCTCAAGTAAGGCAGACATGCAATAAATCCTTTATTGCTTTCCCTTTTATTGAATTGGAACTTCATTTTTAGTCATTATTTCCATTTTAAATTCAAACTATGTTATATTTGGCAAAGGCTGTTTCAAACCATTGTATTAACCAATTCATTACTGCTCTGAGAAACCTTATAGGCCTTGAATCCATTTAGATCTATTGATTAATCCCACAAAGTTCAGTGAAGTGATAACAGATAAAAGATAAAAATACAGATACAAATAAAAGGATAACACGAAGTTACCCTGTCACACAGGTCTTAACTCAGACAGAGGTCAAAATTACAGCTAGAGCTGATGTCCTAACAAGGATGACCAACATGTGAATAATGAGACAGGGAATTTTATCGGTGAATAAAGGAATATCGTTCCAGCTAGTGTGTAAACTTAGAACAGACATACTTGCATATCAATTACACAATCAGTGAAATAAAATTTCAAGCACTAGGAGACCCCTCCATATCAAAACATGGTTAAAATGTTATGAGTAGTTTTATTCTACAAAATTAAAATCTCTGCTGAAGAAGAGTTCTTAAAATATGCCTGTAGTTCTCAGACAGCTGCTTGCTTAGCAATTTTTAGTGTTTAATAGTGTAACACAGAGCTTGCAAATACATGGTTTGGTGTGTTTTTCTTCCCTCATTCAACCTTGAGAAAGCTACAAGGGCAGAATCTATTTGGTGACAGTGGGATTCATCTAATCAAAATGAGACATCTAAAGTGGAAATGTTTATGTCTGAAGTAATCATTCCAGACTCCTTTTATAGTTAATAGTGAAAAAAAAATCCCACTTGTATAGTGTGATTTATACTTGTAAGGTATATTTTATTTTATTCTAATATAGGTATGTAAAATAGGAGAGAAAAATTCCATGTTGTTGCTCAAGACAGCTTCCAGTTACTGAGGAGTTCAATGACACTTAGAAAAAAGCAAGCATGTGGAAGTCAGGAGACTGAAAAAGCATTTTGAGGTCCTGGAAGGTTCTGTCTGTGAAGGGAAGTTATAAAGCGACCATGTGCCAGCCTATTGCAGTCAGAGACCTGGGATCTCTGTCAGATCTCTCAAATATCATCATAGGTTCTCAGACTACCTCAAAGCAATTCCTGGACCCTGGGCACCCTTACCTAGCTAGATTTTCAGTCTTACTAGAAACAGGCTTTCCTCCTTCTTGTCTGCTAGCCCAATCTGAAATTTACTAGTGACACATATTTGTACACACACGCATACACCTACACATGCACACACATTTGCATGTACACTGGGTTAAAACCAGCAGGGGAAAAATATATGGTCAGGTCCCTCCAGTAGCTGGGCCATAAACTTTGCAGCACTCACAAATGAGATAAATCAAACAGAAAGATATCTAAGAAAAAGGATTTGATGAGAAGATAGATAAACCAGTTCTCAAGTGCAGGGCTCAGTCATACAAGCATGCTGACTGGTGCCTGCTCACTTTTGGTTGGATGCTTTTATCCTTCCTCCTCCCTTTTTCCCCACACTTCCTCCCTGATCTGACCTGATTCCCACTTTACCCAGCTCCGGTCCTCCCAGTCACAGCTCATGGGTCCATGTTTTATGTCTCATTCTCATGCTCTACATTTATTTTGATCCTGTAAACCTCCAATATATGATTGCTATCAGCTGTACAGCCATTTTCTTGCCTGCTTCTAGTGCTATACAGTTGCAAATCGAATAAGATATGAAGACTAAGGATGGAAGACAAAGCTTCATCCATCCTTAGTTTAAAAAGACCAAAGGCTCATGTGAATTCCCTAAATTTGTTCACCTACAGAAGCGCTTTCCCAACTAACTGGCAATTTGCCTGCCAAAAGTGCAAAAATCTTGAGGAAAGAAAAGAAACAAAGCAGTACTTTTCAAAATACAAACTGACTTTGTTCTCTAAAAAATGAATGACACACCACACTGAAGGCTCAAAGAGCTGCTTTGTGTACCAAGAGAGTTTTGCTCACATGACATTGCACATTCAGTCTCTGAATCAGAGCACACATAAACAGAAGAATTCAATCTAGCCTTGATGTTCCATATTCAAAATTCCTTTGATTATTAAAAACTCTTGGAGAAAATATCACAGTCCGATAAAGTTAGTGTCACCCCCAAAAACAGTTTGGCAATTTTGCATACAAAATATTGTACATGGCTTTAGTTGCAAACAAAATAAATTAGATTTTTTCATTACTTAAGAACTTCCGCTAAAGAACCAGAAAAAAATCAGTAAAAACAACCTTCTTATGTTTGGTCAGGATACTGACACACTTATTTTTTCTTTTTCAGATCTGCTGTATGTATATGCTGAAAAAAAAAAAAGACATTAAATTCCTACTTTTTATATTTCAATGACATGGATTTGTCTCCGTGTGAAAATGAAATATGATCATTTTAGAACAAAAAATAATGAGTAAAAAGAAATACATCTGGGATCAGAAGATTTGGACAGACAAGAAATTACAAAAAAGTCAATAAAAATATGTAATAAAATGGAAAAATATAATCTAATGCATGAAAAATATATTTAAGTGACCACAGATAAGCAAACTTGAAGCATTTAATTGAAATTGAAGATGGTTTAAAGTCCAGTTCAATGCATATTTAAGAGATTTAAAAGTGAAAACATGGTGAGGCAAAAATTTTACATGTCAAATCAGAGATTTTGCTGTTAAAGGATACAAAATTAATATCGGTAATGCTAGAAATTATTCCAAATTTTTTGATGCAGTATAATACCAAAATAGTATTGTTCATCAGGATTAAGTAACATACAAGGAGGTTGGCATATAAACAGCGAAACTGTAATTGTTATATTAACAACATCATCAACTATATATTAATGAGAGATTCCTCCATTATCCTTTCATAAATTTAAGAAAGAATTAGCCGATAAATTTTATGAATTATAAAGGATGTTAACTAATTTTCAAAGTATTTTTTTAAGCGGGATGGGAATAGAATCACTTAGCAAACCGGATAGTTTTTCACTTTTGTCTCAAAAACTTGTATACTTAACTAAGACTTAGAAATCAGCACATAGTTTTAAAACTAAGTTATATTAAGGAAAAAGTTTAAAAAAGTGATCTAAATGTATTCATTTTTTTACAGAAATAATGTGTTTTGGTTTCATTTTTCACTCTAAAGTTTAAAATTAGTATTTAAAATATTCTTAAAAAATATTAAAAAGTATTCTTCATCTTTAAAAGGAACTGGATAGACACTAATTTCTAAATAATCAAACCACCTTGTTACAAAAAATATAGAAAAAATTAAGGGTAGTGGTTGTTGGTGGGAGGCCCGTAGATGTTCATTTGACTACAGATTAAACAGTGTCTGATGCAGTATTTCCAACAGGATTTCCATGGTTCTTCATATCTTTTAAAACGACAAAATACTTTTTTCTGGAGAATTTTCACTACAATATCAAATATAATTCCTAACATTTATAGTTCACAAAATAAAATACAGCTAGTAACTCATTTTGTAAGCAAAAATGTCTAATATATGGTCAGAAACTAATTAGGAATACAGTATTTCTTCCAGTAGAAGCTCCCCATTGTAGTGATTCAGATTCCTTTTTAATCTGTGTGCTAAATTAAGAAACCTTTAAAATATTTCATACTGAGGTGCCACTACATAGTTTATGTTAATGTAAAAATAAAAATGATTTGCAAGGAAATGGTTTCAAAAGCTTAATAACCTGTATTTAAGAGGATAGTCTTTTTTATTGCTTACACCAATTTCAGAGTTAAGGCACCTAGTGCAATTATTTATATGGTGCGTATCAGTGATACTTCAAATACTGTCACCCAGGTCTCTAAAACGTTAAAAAATATTTTGTTTGTACATTCAGTATCAGGAATTTATAATCCTAGTACTCTAAGCAAAAAGGATAAAAAAAATCCCCTACTTGTATTTCCTACAAATAGGAAATGACCTCATGATGAATAATTCCTTAGGAAGCTGTGCTGATGGAAATGAAACCAACTTCAGGTGCCGGAGCAGAGATTCCCCTACAGCCCCTGGTGAACACCATGGTGGGACATTCTATGCCCCTGGAGCCTGTGGAGGTCCATGGGGGAGCAGAGATCTACTTGAACCCATGAAGGACTCCACACCAGAGCAGGTGGATGTCCAGTGGAGGCTCTGAGTCCTTGAGAAGCCCGCTCTGCAGAAGGCTCTGGCAGGACCTGTGAACCCATGGGGAGAAGAGCCCATGCTGGAGAATGTTTGCTGACAGGACTTGTAACCCCATGGGCTATGCACGTTGGAGCAGCCTGTTCCTGAAGGACTGCACCCCATGGAAGGTATTTGCACTGGAGCAGTTTGTGAAGAACTACTCTCCATGGGAATAACTCATGTTGGAGAAGTTCATGGAAGACTGTCTCCTATGGGAAGGATCCCACACTAGGGTGGGGAGTAGGGAAAGTGTGATGAGTCCTGAGGAGACAATAGCAGAGAACGTGTGATGAACTGACCACAGCTGCCACATCTTGCTCCCATGAGCAGTTGGAGGGGAGAACATAGAGAAAAAAGGGACTAAATTTGAGCACAGGAAGCAGGGAGGGGTGGTGGAAGATGCTTTAAAGATTTGATTTGTTTCTCTTTATTCGACTCTAATTTGATTGGTAATAAATAAAACTATTTTTTTTTCCGCAAGTCTGTTTTGCTCGTGATGGTAATCAGTGAGTGATCTCTCCCTGTCTTTGTCTCAACCCACAAGCCTTTTGCTATATTTCCTCTCCCCTGTCCCAGCTGAGGAGGTAAAAGATAAAGCAGCCCAGTGGTCACCCGGGTCCCAGAGAGGGTCAACCCACCATAGAGTTCATGGAACTTCCCACATTTAGCTTGAAAACTATAAAGGCATCTCCTCAGTTTACAGTGAAGGTTCCTTCTGCAAACTAGCTGACTATTTTAAAAAGTTGCAGAAAAGCATTAAATGCTGACTTTGTTGCCTTCATCTCATATAAACTGCCTATGCTGCATTTCATGACAATGTCTGTATCACGTCCTTAATAAAGTTTTAGAAAGGGAATGAATCACGGTTTTTTTCTCTACCAAAAAGCACTGTGCAGTGCATCGTTACCTCTTATGATAACCTTTCCTGACTTACAGCTCCTGATCAATTTTAGCACACTGGCAACTGAGTTTTCCATCATCATGGTTTAACTTCATAAGCAGAATACAGAGATCATAATTCCCAACTAAGAATCAGTAGTTCTTCAGTGTCTCTATTTAAATTTACCAACAGAAAATATGTGCTAAGTCAAAGAGTATATGAAGACCTCTATCTCAATGTTTCTACCTTGGCTATCCCTTGCCTAGTGGAATTCAGCATTATTTGAAAAACAAGTCTTCCCCCAGAAATATGTGAATTAACTAATTTTTTCCCTAGTTCCCAAATTTTCAACTGAAGTACTTGATTTCTGATTAGAATTCTCACAAGAAAACCAACCAAATGAACAAACAAAAAAACTCACATGAAACCCCACAACCCAACCTACAAAAGAAAGGGAAACTGTAAAATATCTGGCCTTTTAGGCCTCAGGATACCTTTTGGAAAGAAGAATATAAGAGTTCAAAACTCCTAAGAACAGGTTTGAATGTAGAGGCATACAACATGCTCTAACATTATTAAAACACACATTTCTTTTTGTAGATATAAAAGGTGATGTCTTTGAAATTACTAGAAATAATAAAAATCTTATTGCTTGTGTCTTCCTGCTCTTTCATCTTGGCATGTTCTTCCCTTGAAAGGTTTGTACTTTTCAGAGTAGCTTTCAAAGTAAATATATGATGGATATCTTTGTCAAAAAAACCAGCTTGATCTCATGTTCCAGTTATACAGGTCAGCATCTATGGTCCCTGGATGCCTGGGACCATAAGGGCTCTCTCAGCAGTCCCAGGGAACAGATTGGCTATATAAACAGCACCAAAGCAGCACATGCAGAAAAAGAGAAACCCTGCTGCTTCATTATTTTTCCTGCAGCTGTATGGGCCGTCTTGTGTCTCGCTTATAGTTTTGTAGGGAGTAATCATATTGAGAACACCTGGGGTGACATGTAATTACAGCATGATTGTGTGGAAAAATGTGGGTCTATTCAAATTTCTCAGGGGCTATAGACAGCTGGTTCCTTTTAATTCTTACAACAGCATGTGTTCTGTAACAGCTGGAGATGCGTTTTTCTATTCAGCCTCATTTGATGGATTGATCATGAGGCAGGTGATCAGCAATTTCTAAACTGTAATCCAAACTCTGCCACGAACTTGCTGTTAGCCTTGGGCAAACCACTTAGTGTCAGATCCAGATGAACTATTTAAACACCTAAAGAATAACTTAGGTAGAGTATGGACAATTTTGTCCAGAGCTGCAGTTTTGAACCCGATGTTAATCCTGACCAGCTTCAGAAGCATCCCTATATAGAAACTACAGAGGATTTCTGTTTTGTTATAATACTGTCTTAAAGTTCAAGAGATAGTTATTCTTAGTTTATCTGCGATCTTCAATTCATTCCTCATATTGAAGGATGACAAAAAAAAAAATTGCTGGACTTGTTGAGATATCAATCTCATTGAACTCTCATATTCTTACACTCCAAGAGAAAAAAAATAGCTTGAACAATGCAATGATACTATTGGTGACTTTTGAAATATGACTACAGGAGAAAACTATTTGGAACCATTTTTATCCACAACTGTCTGTCTTTTTTTTGCCTGGGGAATGGAGTTGCATATCTTCCTTTCCCTTCCCTTCTCTCCCACGTCCAATAAAGTGAAGTCATGCCCTATCCATCAGATTATAGGCTTACTGAAGATAATTCTAGATTTTCCAACCCACAGAGCAAGAAAAATTGAATATGATTAGAACTTAGTAGTTTTTTCTTTTTAATGAGAATCCCAGATTCTCTTCTTTGACATCAAAAATTGCATATTTATCTCATTCAATGACTATTTAATATCAAAAGCCTGAATACAGTCATCAAAACCTAATATCTCTTCTTCCTGGTGCATGCTTGAATCACTTCAGCTACTAAATCACATTATCTTAGGTCTAATAAAGTATTGATTTTTTTTCTAATTTTTGTACAGTGAACAGATTTTATAGAAAGAGAAAATATTGTCTTCCTGTTCTTCCTCCATTAGGGAAAATGAGAGCTTGAACTTTATTGGATAAAGAAGACAATGATTGGCTATTTTTCACCATGTATTGTAAAGGAAGTCCAGGAGCTGAACAACACAGCACATAGATGCTAGTTTATAAGCCTAGCAGTACAATCCAGAGACCTGTTTCACCAGAAAAAATTTGCATATTGTATTCTTTATTTTCTAAAGAGCAAAGTTGTTATCCCACATAAACATGCAAAGTGCCATTCAGCTTACACTTATGTGCACAGTGCAAAAAAAGAGTTCAGAAAATAGTTCAGAAAACAAAGCAAAAAATGAACAAAAGAAAACAACAATAAAACACTGAAGAGCAGATGACTTCCAAAGGTCTAAAGGCTTCAGGGCATGGGGTGGCTATATCTTTTTTATAATGTTGTCCTACAGATGTGGCCATTTCAGCAGAGCTCTATATGATGATGCCTATTTTATTCCTAAGTGATTTAGTATTTTAAAAATTAAGTATCATTACATTTATATTCTACTGAGACCATAATCCAGTTTATGTGTTCATGGAATAGGGTACACCTAAATCACAGAAAGGAACAAATCAGTTGTAAGTTATAATGCCAAAGACATGTTCTGCACACAATTCGGCTCCAGAGGAGAAGGTGATACTGCTCCTAAAGTGTGCTGTTTGCTTTAGTCACTGTTCAGACAGAGGGCTTGAGCTAAATGCTTATTTTAGTGGAAGGGATTTCAAATATAGGCAAGGGGAGCAAAGATGGGAATGAGATCTGACTGCTTCTTCTCCTGAAGCACTTGAAGATCTCAAAATCCTAAAGGAAGATGAATAATCCTAAAGACCAGGCAGACAGGGTCCATGGAAAAGAGCAGCCTTTGTCCTTGCCACTGCACTGCTCTTTTACATTCCAAGGGGACTTTTTACTGCTGCTGAGTGGTACTTGCCACATTACCAACTTTACCTGGATTTTATTCAGGTATTTTTTTTCCTTCCCCTCCATCAAACATTTAAACACTTCAGCTTAACATGGAGAATTCACAAAGTAAATGTTCTACCTTGAATCCCAAAGGTTTGTTTAAAGATTACTTGTAATGATCAGGATTCTTCTGTGCCAATACATATATCTTTGGATGTGAAAAACACATTGCATTCCAGAAAGCAAAATAACTACCTATGTATACCTCTACCTATCTACTTCTAACTATAATTATGACATCATGGCCTTAGGATGATCTATAGAGTTGGCTTTTCAGTCTTTACATCTTTACAGTTCTTGGATGAATGCAGAAAGCTTTCCTTCATACACACTCTTGACCATCTAGGCTGATCTGTTTATGTGTGAACAAACTGCTCATGTTGGGGAATATTCAGCAATGACCATGGTATTTTCTTGAAACAGTCCTCTAAAGGAAATTATTTTGATACAGTTTTCTAAAATAGAAAAAAAAAAGCAAAATACCCCCACTATCACTTCTTCAAATGAAGATAGGTCTTGATTCAGCTTTGTGTTTCTAGTTAAAGTATACATGCCTTCCGAATAACTTAGAAAAAATATTCTTCTCTTAGATTTTAACTACAGAGTAAACAGAAATCAAAATGTTTGTTTGTTAAACTATTGTATTCTGACATAATGAATTCATACACTTTATAACTTTCACTCAAAATTATGAGCAGTCTTGAACAATATTTCCATAATTTTAATTCAATAAATATTCATCTCATACTTACTTCCAAATCAAAAAACATGATTAGAATGTCGCAGACAAGACAGAATAGTTGACAGCCCGTAGTAGATTTCGATAATGGGGTGTATTTGAGAACCAACAAGATTAGAGTTTTCACCCCACTTATTTGCATTGCACACTCATTCAGCAGACCACAGCTCTGTGTTTATTAGGTCTCAGCTTCCCTTCCCCGCAGGAAGGCTGCTCAATACAGATGTGTACAGTGCTACTGGTCACACTGGCCAAGGTCCCTGGGAACACCCTGACTTTCATGGCCATGATCAGATCTCTGATTTCTGGGTTCTTTCCTCTGAGTTTACTTCTTATTTTGGCTTCAAACACCAGGTTTTCCTATTCTAAATAGTCAATGTACAGAAGCATTTTGTGTGATAACCTCCCTAACTGGTGGTTCAGGACATACCATTATTGTTTAATCCAAGTGTTCAAATATCACAGCCAGCCTCTTCCCATCTCAGATTGCAAGTATGAGGTTTCTGCTTTAGAATTCAGAGTTTCAGTTCTGGACCTTCACTCACGCACACAAATACATAATTACTTGCCACATGTTAACATTCACAATTTAAGTTACTTCCTTGCCTCCTAGAAGGAGAACTTCTGTCATGTCCTTCAGTATTGAATAAAAGCATCAAATGGAATACTCCTGAAGCAAAGGTTTGTATCTCATTCTTATATGACATTCGAATTTCATTTTTATTAATATTCACTGTAATACATACTGTTCACTTTTTGACAACACTATACTAGTTAAAAACTTTTCTTAATGAAAATATTCATGTCACTTATGAAAGCAGAAACTGGACCTCTATAAAGTTGTATTTGAAATTTAATGTTTGGGGATTTTTTTAGATGAAACAGAAAGTCTAAATCATACCCTGCTCTACTGTCAAGTGTTGCCAAAGAAACAGCAGGGAGCTCTCTTACTGCCAAGACAAAAAAGGGGAAGATATTCAAATTTTTAACAAATACCTGATTTTTCAACGTCTATTCAAAGTAAACAGATTCACTAACCTCTTCACATTGCACATAGCTATAAAAACTGTTTTGTGCAAGAATAACTGATAAATTTTTTAGTTATTTAGGAAGAAATTAAACAAAATATGTAGTTTTCTTTATATAGAGTAATTTTCCAGTCGACATAAATTAGGTTAGTTCTTGGGCTTGAAATCTTGGGGTAATGTAATTCAAGTCTGGAAGGGACATCCTTAGTGAAACCTTCTGCTCCAAAGCAGAATCAGTTATGAAATCAGACCAGGTTGCTTAGGGCTGTATCCAGTTAGGTCTTGAAAACTTCCCGGGACGGATAATGCAAAGCTTCTCTGGTCTCTGATGCTTGACTGTCCCCATAGCTAAAAGATTCTTTTTATGTTTAGCTCTCTTCTTTATGCTTGTCATCACTCATCCTCTCTCTAAGCTCTGCCGTGGAAAGCTTGAGTCTTCTCTTGAGAACATCCTCGTGAAGAGTGGATGCTGCAGGGTCCCCTGCTGGTATTTTTTCCTGCAGGCTGAATGGGCCCAAACTCTCTGCTGACAGAGCAAGTGCTCCAGTTCTGGTCCTCTTGGTGGCTTGTGCGGAACCCACTCCAGTTTGTAGATGCCCATCTGATACTGGGCAGCCCGAAAGATGGTACAGCATTTAGAATGGATCTGACAAGTGCTGAGTAGAAAGGTGGATGGTCACTTGCCTTGATCTTCAGGCTGTGTTTCAGTTCATACAGCCTGGGAGGCTCTTGACCTTTGCTGCTGCCAGAGTACACTGCTGGCTCACACTCAGTCACTGTCTCACAGGGCCTTTTCTTCAGGGCTGTTCCCTAACCAAGCAATCTTCTGCCTGCTTTGCTGCAAAAGAAAGTCTTCACTTTCTGCCCTGAGACAGGACTTTGCTTTTGACTCTGCTGACATTTACAATGTTCCTGGCAGTCCAAATGAGATCTGACTTAAGGGTATTGGTATCTAATTTTCCTTAAATCCACATATGCATAGAGCTTCTTTTCTTTATCTACCGTGGAGTAAGGAGAATGAAATTAGTATCATAAAACCCTTCCAATGTGCTAATTATTGTTTACTCAATAAATTATCTGATTAAGTGTGGGCTCCCTTGTGGTATAATCTTTCTTACAATTTATGTAATTTCATTCAAAGAATCTAAAGCTTTTGGAAATAGCTGTATAATCTACTGGTATATTATTTCTAACATTAGGGAGGCAAAAGCTGAATTTACTATCAAATATTTATTTTTGTCATTAAAGTTTCTGTCTGGGACAGTATCATAATATTTTCTCTTCCTGGATGTGTTCGCTCACGTTTGGATATAATCTAACACTCAGTGAGCTACTTACTGGTTCTCATTATTTCCACAGACAAGATGCTAAATTCATCAGAAAGACAGAAGTCATTTTCATGGGCCTGAAGCTTTATATATAAATAATCACAACAGCACACCCAAGTGAATTTGTCTTTCAAATTCACTGCAGGTCATATTGCTATTATCTGATATATAATCTGAATTCAGCTTCAAGTGTTCACAGAAGTTCAAGACAATATTTAGATAATGTTCTTGAAAACACGCAAGTAAAATGTAATGTAACCATGCTTAAAATGAAATGTGCACTTAAATTTGAAGTAAAGGTAAGTTTTGCATGATCCACTGCAGATAATACAGTCTCAATGACTCAAAGTAAGAAAAGCAAAGCGTAAGCTAGAAGTGTAAGGATAGTTCCACAAATCTCTTTAATATTAATATTTTAATATCAACTATGGTAATATAACAGTTCTGTTTTTAAAAAAGATCTCTAATTCTAAATTTCCTAATTTTAGAATTATTTTAGTTTCATTATTCCCAGAAGGACATATTTCATAGAGATAAGGAAAGACACTTGTATGATAATATAGATGTTATTAGTGGTGGCATGCTTACCACAAACCGTGAAAAAAAAGAAATTAAAACTGTTTAAAATATTTGAAAGATTTTAATAGTTTTGCACATTCCTATGATTCTAGCTCTTCATATTGAAGCTCTTTTTTATAATTTCAAATGCTGCAATTTAAGCTCTTTGTGTGAATTTATTGGTATTTTATAGAAACTTATGTTTCAGTGTTCAAGATTAAAAGGCCATAAACCAGAAATTAGAGTTGAAGAATAGAAATTCCTTTCTAATATATTCAGATTAAAATGATTAAGAAAGTAAAGATATAGAACCATATTCTTTAAAAGTAAATTGACTGAAATAATCACACTGCTCTAGTATTGGATTTTTAATCAGATTATCAATTGAGTTGCAGCAATAGTTTTATTACAGGTAAGACTGAGATGGATTTGTAGATGAAAATAAGGGTTAGCATGTATTTTGTCAAAAATTCATTTAGATGTGGGGTTTGTTTGCTTATATTTTAGAAGAAAACTTTCTGGCTGAAAGCTGGTCTGGTTTAGTCTGTAACCCACAAACTCATGGAATTTTTTTTTAAACATCTTAGCAGAAATCCAGGGGATACCTGGTACCAAAATTTCAGAAACTTTTGAAGGTAGATTACTTTATCTAAAGTGTTTATTCTACTGAGTTAGTTATGTCTCAGCTGCTCTGGGTGTTTAGTTTAAAATCAGTGATTCTCAGCCCGAAGATTCTGAAGATTCTCAGAAACAAAGAGCGCAAACCAAAGAACAGCACCTCTTCTCTCTCATCTATTAATGGCCTATCAATTGTTTCTGCCTTCAGACTGGACTGTTGCCATTTTCTGTTCATATATTGATTTTTTTCTTTTTCTTACAGGAATTCTATTCCTATAAAATATTTCTATTATTTCTGATCACTGACTTTGAACCAATGCAAGTTAGCATTTATCGTTAAACTGAATCAGTGACTGAGTTTAGAAAACTTTCTTTGATCAATATATCCAAGGGAGGTCAAATTGAATGCAGATGAAACTTTGTCATCTGTGGTTCATTTTTCCAGAGATACAAAATGTAACAGAGCATCTTACGAATTTCAAGCATTCAGTGAGAGAACCCCAAATTTAGAGTCCTAAGTGTAAAAGTCTTGAATTAACATGCAAAATGGATACTTACAAATGTGCTTTAAGTGTTATATGCAAAAAATAGATTTATTTCAAGTATCAATAGTCGCATATATATCCAACACATAATCACATTACAATATAATAATTATGTAAATAATAGAATAAAACCAAACAAAATGAAATAATCTTTAGTTGCAGACAAAAGACTATAAAAGCTGAATAAAACAACATGTATCAGTACCATTTGCCTGGAAGTGGTTAAACAACTCAATAGGGAATATTTAGCAATTCAGTGATTTATGAAATTGGAAGTGTGATAAGATTACATCAAGAATTCACTCACTCAGTAACTATGCCATCATGGAGTTAGCAAAGTAAAGTTCTTATAGCTCATGGATTGCTTCTGCTTAGTGGGTAATTTAAACCTTTAAACATTAAAATATACTGCTGTTTTCTTCAGAGAGAAACTTAACAACAGAAGTACTTTATTCAAAATTGTAGAGGAGTTTGACATGGTTTAACATCAAGACAAAAGTCAAGCTGGAATGAAGAATGCATCTCATATGATATGAAATATTTACAGCCTCAGAGATTATTATTCTGATTTTAACCTCATTTTATCAGTAATGTTCTTCTAATCAGAAACAGACACACATTTGTCACAGTGAGACTCATAATTACATCTAGTGGTTCAAAAACTCAGTTTGAAAGGAAGAAACTAAAATGAGAGAAGACAGAAAAGAAGTAATGACCTGTACAAAGTGCTGGTAGAAATATGACTTGACACTGTAATCTGAAATACTCAGTATATTTCAAGTGAATGTCCAGATGAGCTTCATTCATCTTTGGAAAGCAGACCAACACAGAAATCTCTGATCTCTTGAGCAGCAGTTTTAGTTAGACTAACAATTTTTAATCTTTTTTTAAAAAGTCAAGAAATGTATCGGTTCTACCGACATTTATCTTTGCAGTTTTCCACTTGATAAATCCACTTCTGATACTGAGGCATTTTTTTACAGGTGCTTATTTTTAGAGGAGTGTTTTTACTGCTAAAGTATGACTGGAAAAATTGTTTCCTACTTAGCATAAAATGGCAGGCCGGCCAATAAAAGAAAAAAAATCCATCTTCTATTTCATCCTAAGAAATAATATATTTATTATGGAATTTTTGCAATACATTTTTGCTGGAAATTTTAGATACACTATTACTGTTCTTGATCATAAGACTGAAAGACCTTAGAGGGCCCAGTGACCAGAGTAGGGCGAGTTCTGTCTGTGCCAGAGTGCACATATAGTCTGGCTTTCAGGCCTGTGTTATGTTGCAAAAATCACTAGGCTCCAGGATAAATTCAGTCATTGACAGTAACACAGGGTTAGGGAAGGTAGCTCTTGGTAGCTACCAAACTGAGGCAATTATTCTTTCTCCATTCCCTTGCATTTATTTAGAAGAAGTTCACATATAGAATCATACAGAATCATTGGGATGGAAGAGACCTTGAAGATCACGGAGTTCCGAACACCCTGGCATGGGTAGGGATGCCTTCCACTAGAGCAAGTTGCTCAAAGCCCCGTCAAACCTGACCTTAAACAATTACAGGGGAGGTGCATCCACAATGTCTCTGGGCAATCTGTTCCAGTGCTTCACCCTGCTAAAGAATTCTTCCTAATATCTGTAGCAGGCATATCACCCCTCTCCCACCGCAGATGGCCGGTGCAGATAGAAGAGATAACCCAAGTGGGCAAGGCCCAGCAAGTATCATCTCCTGGTGCCAAAAGGTCTGCTCACTTAACAGATGTGGGAAGAGATAAACAAACATAGGTGACCAAAAGGCCTGTTTTACACTATAAAAGCACTACAGTTTAACACAAAGGCAGAAGTCTCTTATGCACTCCTTGGGAATGTGTGAGGAGATTTATCCCCAAAGCTGGATGAAGCTTTGAGGCCACTTCCCTGGGAATTGAGAGAGGATTTTTCTATGTGTACTCCATCAAGACTGGATGGTAAGAAACATTGGATCCTAAGTTATACTATTTCTTAGCTAGCTGTAAACTGAATGGTACCTTTAATTCCTCATGTAAATACCAATATTGCTTTTTGTCTTATCCCTGTGTAGCAATAGTCTGTTTTAAGTCTTATGTCTGTTAATTTTGTGTCTATTAATAAATAATTCATTTTATAATAGACAGAATCAGCCATTATTAAAGATCTTTAAGAATAAGACTGGATCTTGGGGTGCTGACCACCTCAATACAGCTACTGCCAGAGGCCTGAGCAAAAGACAGGAGCTGATTAAAACCCACATCATCCATTCATTACATATCTCATCTAAAAGTACCAGTTTTCAGTTTGAAGCCATTCCTCATCTTGTAGAGTCTTGAACTTGTACTTGTTGAATTTCATGGGGTTCACACAGGCCCACTGGAGGACAAGGTCCCTCTGGATGATGTCCCTTCCCTCCAGTGTGCTGAGGGTTCACTCAGTGCCACTATCCATGTTGCTGACAAAGATGTTAAACGTCACCAGTCCTAATATGAACCTCTGACGAACACCACTCACCACCAAGCTGTTGACCACAACGCTTTGAGTGCAACCATCCGACCAGTTCTTTACACACTTATTGATTGATCCATCTGTCAAATCCATGTCTTCACAGATTAGAGACAAAGAAGCCTTGCGGGACAGTGTCAAATTTTTTGTACAAATTTAAGTAGATGATCTCAACTGCTTTTGCCTTATCATAGCTGTAATTCCATTGTAGAAAGCCACCAAGTTTGTCATTTGTCAGGCACAGCTTGCCCTTAGTGAAGCCGTGTTGTTGTTAGCACAGTTTTCAGGAGGATCTGCTACATGATCTAGTCAGTCATGAAGGTGAAACTGAAAGCCCTGGAGTTCCCCTTGTCTCTTTTTTTACTTTGTAAATATTAGGGTTATAGTTTCCCTTCACCAGTCAGTGACAACTTCACTGGACTACCATGATTTCTCAAATATGATGGATAGCACTTTAACCACATCACCCACGAGATCCCTCAGGATCCATCCATGAATCTCATCAGGTCTCATTCATCTGTGCCCCTTCAGGTTCCTAAGATGGTTTTGAACCTGATCTTTTCCTACATATGAATATCCTTTTCTATTATTTTCTATTTTATCCTTTCTATTATTATTATTTTCTATTTTATCCTTTTTTTATCAATTTGAGAGAATACATAATGTACATAGTGGCTTTTTTTTAAAGAAGACTGTGTAATAACTTAAATTACCAAAATGGGCAAAGCTTTACATGGACAGGATCTGCTTGGCATGCTGTGCCCTGATCATAAACCCATTTGACGCAGCACAGCTCAGGGTTTGCAGCATCTTAAGTGTCATAAGATTATCTACACTATCCTCTCTTTCTTTATAGTGTTACCTGATATATAGCATTTTAAATGGTGCTTCACAGAGTCTGAGTGCTTTTCTTACAGGGATTATAGCAAATCAGCTCTTTCTGATACAGAATAGCAATGCAGGTAAACTTTAATAAATTCTTATCAAAGATAATAGACTGCCAATGGTTTCAGAACAAGACAGTTCATAGAGTTCATAGCAAGAGTAATCATCTATATTTTTAAACATACCACAAACACATGCTTTGATTCTGATTTATCTACTACAGTAAATTTGAAATGATGTAATTTCTTTACTTATTTCTGTTGCTGCCAAGTACCTTTTTTTTTTTTTTACATTTGCAATTATGCACAAAAGTTTAAAGTTATTTAGAGAACTCAAACTAGAAGTTACAAAAACTCAAAATCTGCAAATGTTACTTGTGAATGTAACACTTACACCCTCTTAGTAACGTAAAAGTAGCAATTAGGAAAGGAATTACCTTAAGAGAGAAACAATGAGAATGTTCACTGAAAATGTTAACATTTATCTGACCAATATTTTAAACAGTTTTCCAGTAATATTTGGAACAACTGAATTGTAGGAAAGTCTTGCTGTTAGGTCCCTGAGGCTGGTTAGCCAGTGGCAGTTACACATGTACATAATATCCTCAGAGGATGTCTCAGAAAATGAGTTTCCTCCAGCTGAAACTACCTTACTACAAACTGGATGTCAGGTACACATGGATGGTTTCCAATGTCTTCCTGCCTGGTGACTTCCATTTGCATCTTCGAAGGCTACAAACCCACTTAATCTGTGGAAATCTCTACTTGTGAGGACCCATATGTAATTTAACTTTTTTCTGGTACGGGCAAATGTGTCACAGATCAGATACACGTGATTTTTCTATCTGTCATACTGGGTATAATTTGAATGGGGAGCAGATCTTGAGTGGTTAAGCAACTCTTTTATTTTCCTAATGGATACCACAGCAATGCCTAGTAATGTGATTGAATGCATCTACAAGATTGAAGGCAGGCCTGAAATTACACCTTCCAACAGTAATTCTGTTTTTAAATGATGTCAACGTTCTATGATAGGATACCTTCTTAATTTCAAAATCAGGATATACACATGCAAACAGCTCATTAGAACTAGTCCCTGGAAATTCCTAACTGTCAAGGCACTGGCTCTGATCGTTGCTAACAGCAATATACTAACAGCAGCAGTCAGCATAGGTGAAAAGTGTATTCTAAGAGTTGAACAATATAGAGGATCATGTACCGGTGCCCAGAAACTTTCTGTGGTACTGCTGTTTTTAGTACTGGCATAGCCTAAGCAGCCAGGTGCAGATTAGCTTTGACCTAAAAGACAAATAAGCGCATTCTAGTGGGACATTATATTTCAAGAGTAGTCACTCTGGAATTTGAAGAGCTGTTTGGTCAGTTGTGTGAATTCTTTCTATTTCCAGTCAGTTGTCCTGTTTGTTCCTTCTCAGCACATTTTTATTTATTTAGCACATAAACTTACAGAGGCCTTCTTTCCCTTAATATATTCCTACAATAATAAAAGATCTCTGGGATTTAGCTTTCATATCAATGACTTTTTGCTGCAAAGATCGACTTGTCTGCATTTCTCGCCACACATGCATGGCTGCTACCATACTTTTCTTTACATCACTGATTTTAAACTTGACTTTCCCAACATTCTCTTACATTTTGCCTAGTTTAGTACTAATTTTTTTTTTTTTTTTTTTTTTTTTTGAGTTTACATTTTTAGTATGTACTGTTAATGTGCATTCTGACCTTTTGGTGTATTTTGTTATAACCTACATGGTTGTATACAAACCCATAGCTTTTATCCCTAGGAAGCTGGAAGCAGGGGGTGATGTAGGGGAGCCCACTCATTTATTTGTGAAAAATATTGCCTTCTTATTCTTTCCTTGAGTGATTAAGTGAAGATTCTTCTGTCTTTTTCAACAAAATTTACCAATGTGTTGTTCTCTAGCAAAGGCAGCAGTGAGAAGCAAAGCTAGAAGAAGGGAGAAGCTTAACAGTTTTAAAAATCAAGAGCAAAGTACACTACAGATGCAGACAGCTGTTTTGACAGAACAAAACCAAGCTGTGATTTCCACAGTATTTAGATATTCAGAGGGTTCTGTCCCTTTGTGAAACACTTGAAAATCTCCTAATGAGCACTGCTATATGTTTGACCTTGCTGTAAATTCTGCTCCTGTTGCTGCCACTACTGACATGTGAAACTAGGGAAAACCTTCATCTATTTTCTGATCTGACTATACTACAGGGTATAAATGTAATAGACAATATGCTTTTGTAATCATAATTAACAGAAAAAACAATAGGCTGATTTTTAAAAAATGTTAAACAACTTCATAGCTTTTACTAACCTCAGTGGGAGGTGAACCTTTTGGAAAAGAGAACACATACTCAGGCAATTTATATTTAGGTCTTTCTTCTCTAAACCCTCGGGATATTCTGGTTTTGTACTTGTATCTGCAATACTTACTCTTTAGCAATTCGCATCACAGTGACTTAGAGAAATGAAGCTAGTTTCTCTTTTTAGTTTTTTTTTTCTTTTTCCCCTCACACTCCCCCTTGCTTGTGATGAGGGCAATTGCATTGTAGGAGGTTTGACTGCTTAAACTTATGTTTACCCTAGGTGACCTTCTACCAGTATTTCAGCCACAACACAATTGTTTCTTTTCAAATCTGTATGGCGCTGATAGAAATGGAAATAGTTTCAACTCAATTCTACAGTAGAATAAGAAGCCAAGATAGGAGAACTGTATTACTCAGCAAATCTCAGTTCCATGAAAAGGCTTATTGAACAGCTAGTGAAGCAGAGACTAGGTAAAATAACTCACTGTCAGGTACCAGCTGTCATAAAAGATTAGACACAGACATTGAGCACATAGAACTGTTAATTTGATTCAGCATTTGTATTCCTTTCTGGTATAAGACTCAAAGGTTTCCACTTCAGCTGTCAGTGAATGGACAGATTTCTCTCCGTGGCCCACTCTATAATCATTAGAAGGAGCAGGGTAATACAGACTATTACCTTATATCAAAAGGGCAAAAAAAGCTCCAAAAGGCTTATTTTTGATTGAAGATATTAGTTATTTTGCTTGTTATGATAATATTTGGTACATTATTGTACAAAATCATAGTTTCATGTACAGGTAAGAATACTCCATAAACCTTCTATTATAAAGTCTTAGACTACACTCAGAGGATTTTAGTGTCGGTCTTAATGGACTATAACTCATAAGGTGATTACAACTCATAAATCCTAAAGCCAAAAACACTTATGCTAAGGAAATATTTTTATTTGCATTTAAGTTTTCCTTTAAAATGTGTATGCTAACTGTTGAAAGAACCTATTCAAATAGAACCATAGAATGGATAAAAATCAGGCTTTCTGGTGCATATTATTATTTCAGACATCAGAGGGAATTCCTTGTCCTGCATTCAGTGGAATTGTTCAATAAAATCACTTTTCTAAAGTCTATTTGTTTGCAAAGTCACAGGTCCTATATGACAGAGGTAAATTTCAGGTATTTTTCACTCTATGGAGATATACTTAATGAAAATGTGAGCAATATGTGTGTTTGGATCTTCCCTGTGAGGTAGAGCATCTCACAGAAGACAGATAACCTCCACTATCTCTGTTAGTGGTTTTACATATAGAATTGCTTGTTTACTTATTTATGTATTAGAAATACATCAAAAACATATTAAAATAAATACTGATTTATTGCCTCCAAATTAATCTTCAAAAAGAGAACCAGTGAAACACTTTTGACCCGGTCCCTGATATCTCACTAGATATCTAATATTAGTAAAACTCCTAGTTCTCAGAACTCGTCAAACTTAGGAGCTTTACTCCATTTCTTAGAGAAATTGAGAACCAAATATTACTCTTTTGTATTTGCAAGATGAAAAACATCTCATTTTTGTAACTTATCTGTCAGATTATTCCTTTCATACGGAAATCAAATTTCCTTCATGAAAACAGAGAAAGACAAGAGAAGGCAAGAAAATTCTTATTTAAGCTTTACAATCCTGCCAATAAACTGCTTAAGACAATTAAAAGTTAAGAGGAAAGCTTAAACTACAAAGTGTATAGACCCTTACATAGTACATAGCCACATGAATTTAGCTTTGCTTGTCCATAAGGTAGGTTTATAGAACCTTTCTTTTATTTTTTTTTTTTTTGTTCCTTTTCACAAGGTCTATATTCTTCCAATAAACACCGGGAAAAATCCTTTTCATCAATAGTTCTTGCTATTTTTTCTCCTCTGTCTATTTAAAATGATGGGCTGAGGGGGATTAATATCATCCTCTAACTACAATGCCATTCAATCATATCATTTCGTAATTAAGCTAAACTGCCTAGAATTAAGGCAACAGTATTTTTTTTTGAAGTAGAAAAATTAAGTAGAAAAGGTTAGAGGATAAAAATACAGCACAACTTTTTACTGCTTTGAAATTCGATGGTATATTTTGTTATAGAAGTGCCACATATTCCCAAAAGTGGAGTCATCTCTAATGATTTAATCATGTTGTACAACTTCCACGGTCTGTTTTGACAAACAGATTTCTTGATTGTTTTTAATAAAACAAATGGGTGTATTGTCCTGAGTTATATATCTCATATGCCCTTTCTGAAGATTTGCAACTGAAGCAAAGCAGTGTTAACAGCCATATCCTTTTGTATTAACGTTCTTTCCTCCTCTTTGAAACAGAAGGTGAAATTTCTCTCCCTTATTTCTCATTATATGTATATAGAAACTTATTCAACTTCTTTAGAGTCTTCAGTGAAGCGAGGTTGCATCTCAAATTTGTTCTTGTCTTTGTCCTTAGCTTAATTTTATTTATGATTATGTTTATCCTTCCAGAAAACATTTTCTGTGGGTGTACAGAAAAGTGCTTTTTAAAGTTCTGCCATAGTAGTTCTTCCCATCTGCAGGAGCAGCAGAAAAACTTGGCTTGTGAAAATCTTGATATTTAAAAATAAGCTCCCAAATAGAAGATTTTTTACTATTTCCAATAGAACAAGCGGCAAACTTTAAAAATACAATTCTAGAATTACCTTTGTGCTTATTATCATGAGAAAATAAAATATCCAGGTCACAAGAAGAGGATGAGTAAATCAATACACCTTAATAGGCAGTTTAGAATTTTGTGAATATTTCCAGACACATGCCAACTGCATCACACACTAATAAACTAATTAGTTTAGAACTAGGTGCATCAGAAATGTCATCAAATTCAATAAGGCAATCAGTAAAATACTCTTTATAATGCATAAAACTTTAAAAAATCCTTCTTTATAAAGTATTCCTTTAGAATATTTGGTGGGTGAGAGAGAGAGATGATGTGATTCTTGAAGATTCTGTATATACTCATGCAGTCTAGAAATTCATAACATTACCTTCCCTTGATTAAAAGGGGTTAGAAATAAAGGGACATACTGGGGGACAGAACTGACCACTATCTTAGTCCATTGTTATGTTTCTCTTGTAGGTAATTTTTTTGAGGAAGAATTAAGATTTAAAAAATATATATACATATATGTATATATATATGAATTTACCAATCTGACCAAGTAGACACTGAACTAAATCAGAATAATTTTACTGACTAAATTGAATCTTGGATCAGGAATTCAAACCATTTTAGCTATTTCTAATATCCAAATGGTTATCTCACCTGGGTAATATGCCCAGAAATGTCTTTTTTAGACCTTAGTTTCAATGTACCCTTAACACAAGGTAACCTCAGATTCAATAGAACCTGAATCATCCAGAATGTACCCAATGAATGCCCAGCCACTTCCACACATTTTATAACTTTATTACTTTAACCACCTGAGAACGACTTCATAAATTAAGGCAGGAACTTCAAAATGAGGGTGGTCTCCCAACCTTAAGTATTTGCTTCGGCTTGAGAGTCCCATAGAAGAAGCTGGCAGACAAAGATTTAAAAGAAACAGGATTTCTCAGTTCTTCCTTCAAACAGAATCAGTTACCTTGAATTAGCAAGTGGAATATAGATGATTACGTACTCCAAAATGCAAAAATTATACTGTTCATATGAGCACAGCAGACACAACACCAGCTTACGAAATTATCCAAGCATATTACTGCACTGTGAAGAAGGACTGCTTCATAATTTTTCATTACTATGATACCTTAAAATTTGCTTTATTAGCTTAATTATTTCACACCTGTTAATAACACTTTTTTGATGGAAAAAACAAATCTTAGGATATAGGAGTTATATTACGCCAGAAAGCATGTGATAAAATAAACAAGCAATTCTTTTCAGAAATACATTTGGTGAAAACTGCTATGGTGAGTTAAGTGCTGTATTTTAATTTGGGGCTGCAGCAAACAAGTGATTATCTCTAACATTTGCTGTTTATGGTATTGTTTTAATTTATGGCAATTTCAACTAAACGACCCAAATAATACAAATGTTGGATTACAAATGATTTAGCCTATGAAAATCCCATTTGCAACATATTAACTGAATTTCAGAGCAATTGTCTTCATTCAAAAATAATTGCTGCCTTGTAATATATTATTTCAGCCAGCACCATGGTTTGGAAGCTTTGCTTTAAAAAATATTTGGTCAATACCACTAACAGAGCAAAATCAGGATTTGAGACAAAGATTTTGCAATGTAAAGATGCTTTCTGCTTACCTGTTAAATCTACAAGAAAGTAATTAAAATGAATAAATTTTCAAATGCGTCTCTCTCATTTGTTCAATGCAAAATTTATTACTATTTACTTTGAAAAGGAAGAACAAGAGCAGTTGGATCTTCTTTTTATGTATATTTGTTGTAGTAAACTTAAAGAAAGGCAAGTAGGATTAGTAAAAAGAAAAGGAATGCAAACATTTAGCCAATATTTATACAAAAAAAAAGTATAATGAGCTTTGCATTTTAAAGAAATAAAGAACTAAAAAAAATACTGGATTTAGTTCATAAAATCCTAAATGTCTGGAAACCTTAGATATTTCATTAAGGCAATGTTGTCCCAAGTATAGAGCCAGTCAAATCTTTACAGATTTAAATAATTAGTGTAACCACAAAACTGACACATATCAGCAGAATATTTCTCCTTTCACCTGGTTTCTTCAATTGCTGTCCTTTGTCTGTCTTTTCTTGACATTTTAAATTATCTCTGCCTTTATATACAATACTTGCTATTTTTAAATGATGGAATTAACCCACTGCATTAAAACACACTTTTCCTACACATTCTTTATTTCATAATAAAAACTTGCATATCCAGTAACATTTCTACAAAATGGTTTCTGCCTTTCACTTTCTTACTTCATTCCATAGTATAATGAAAAATTATGTTGGTACATTCCTGACATGGGGTTAATACATTAGCATTTTCACTTGATTTAATCAAGTACATTGTTATTTTAGAAAATTACTCTGTGAAAGGAAGTAAAGAGAAAAAATACCCTGGGCATATATTTATTGTCTATGAAACTTTTTTTATCCCATATTCACCCATTTAAGTAAACATTTGGATGTTCTTTTCAGCCCTACATACTCGGTCTGCGATTTGAGAATCAAGTTGGCTCCTTTCCACCTCATCTATTATCACCAATAATACAAGTTCTGCAGGCCAAATTAGTCCCTTGTTTGCACCTGTGCCCCCTAATGCCGTCACTGGGTTTGCACAGCTGTAATTGCCTCAGATACAGTAAACAGCTCAGATGATGCACAAGCTGGAATTGGATCCACATGTGAATCCCTTTTAGCTGTGAGGAATGTGAGGTCAAACAGAATAAAAAGCGGCAAAACTCTTATGACTAGAGTTGGTAGATACAATTTTTTCGGAGCAACTCTGTATTCTGCTTAGAGAAAGAATGCATTTTGTTACACCGTTGGGATAGATAGAAAACAAAAGAAATATGATTTAGGATTTCTGCAGAAACCAGATTTTGAATTTACTGTCTGAGCAGTGGTTTGTAGTTAAAATAAAAGATAAGATTCATGTTCAGTTTTTCCAACTATGGGGAGTTTAAAACTGTAATAAAGAGAAAGCTGTCAATGATTAGTCTAACATTTCAAGATAGTTCCTAATTTAAAAGGGTTATAGTAAGGGGTAAAGTTTTACTCTGTAATCAATGGGATTAAAATGGGATTAAAAATACTTTTAAACTCTTTAATCCACCAAATGTAACCTCTTACTCTTATCTATAATTTACTTTTATTTTTAAATTGCAACCACAATCCCCACACTAAATTGAGTAATATAAGGCCGGGGTAAAATATGAACTTTTAATTTCTGACTATTTATTAATTGTGATCTTGTCCAGTTATTTTCTACAGTGATGATGAACAGAGCACAAAGAACATAATATTATTCCTACTGTAAAACAGAGAGCATAAACATAAAAGGCCAAAAACCCTTAATCTCTCAGGCAAACCTGTCCAGCTTGTAGATAAGGACCTCTCAAATAGTTGTGAGGTCCCAAAGTATTTTTTTTTCAATCTGAAAAACGAATATCTAAATTAGCTTTTATAATTGCATCACCTTCTGCAGCAGGAAAAGTAGATTCTGATCCCAGCCTTCTATGTCAAATAGAAGCATTCTCATTTATTTCAGCAGAAATAGGTTCAGAAGTTTAAAGAACTGATGATATTTGAATGCCAGTAACATAAAGTTATATTTGAACAGTCTGATGTTTTCTTTCTCTCTGGGCAAAAAAAATTACACTTTTTATAACACAGTTTTATTCCTTTGAACCTGTTTTCCCTTGATATCAGGTTGCAAAGTGCTATCCACCAAGCCATCTCTTCAATCGTTAAAGAAAGACCTTTTGTGATGTTTTTAATTAGTTTTAACCTTCTTCACATCTTCAAGCATGGGTATGGACACTCATTGATTTTAATTACCATACTGATAGCTTACTGCTTTGCACTTCTTATTAAAATGACCCTCTAGCATTTCTTTTGAAAAAGTCTTCTGTGTAGGGTTTTTTTCTTTTTTTTAATTAAAAAGTCATTTGAATTTGTTTGAATTTTCTGTGTTAAAATGTTGAGAATTGTAAGAAAATTTGGCATGTTATCAATGTTCATAAACATAATAGTTTTGAAGACAGAAAATAACTTTCTAAAATGTTTTATTCTAACTACTTAGAGGGTTTTTAGAGGAGGGGAATGTTTGCATGTTTGTCACATAATGTGAAGCTTGTAAACTCATTACATCCATGAAAAGAAGCAGAAATCTGTTCCCAACAGCAGTGTACAATATTAATACTCATTTGCTCAGTTTCTAGCTAATCTCACTAGGATGTTTATCACCTAGAAACCAAATTTGTATACGGTAATACCCCATATAAAGCACTTCTCACTAAAGTGGAATGCACCTTCTGTTTGAAAGAGAAGGAACCTTCCAGCTGTTTGCCAGAACTAAATCATTTATTTCCCCAGTTTTCAAATACACATATTTAAGCTTCATAAGCCCTCAGTCTCTGCTGCTAGTTTTCTACATAAAGATGTGCAGCATTTAGGCAGCATAACACATTTTAGTACCAGTATGTTAGTCTTGCTTCTTCTCCTACTCTCTTTAATGTCTAGGTCATACAAACTCTGTAAATTCCCTAGTTTATTATCTATAAAACCTGTTGATGCAAAATCTTTCCCTACATGAGAGAATTAAAAGTGAAAGTCTTTCTTCTGAAAGAGAACAGAAACATTATAAGGTTTTAGTGCTGGGTTTTTTTGGTTTGTCAGTCAACAATTCTGAATGAAACACCTCTTCTTTTATTTTTCTTCCTTCGAAGTAGCACCACACTAGTTGTCCCATCTGATGTATCCTCTGTATGTGTTAAGAGTGCGTGTTCCTACTAAGGTCACCTGTACTACTACTACTGTAGATTTGTGGAGTACCTAGTTTCCAATTCAAAGCTCTAGAATATTTACATAATCTAAAAAGCTTCAGTTGTTCTCTAGCTAATAAGCTACAGGCATGCCTCTTTTACTTTGCCTTTGATTTAGTGAATATTTAATTTATTTGGGAACCATTTTAATTGTAGACCTAGGCCCCATTTTAGATTATTATCTGGGTTTGACCTTTCTTCTTCACTGGACAACTTAACTTTTATTGCTGGTTTTATGTTTTTATTGATCTTTGTCTCATACCAATTCAGAGGAATTTATTAAAGAACAAATACAATATAAATACAGGTATGTATTTGTAAAACCAAAGCAAGTCTTTTAAATGAAAAAGCACAGAACAGTTTTTAAGGAAAATTAATAATGTAACAAGCATGGTGATATCACGAAGTGTCAGCATGTGATAATTGTCATTACTAAAACTCTCTAAAACTTCCAAGTTCTAGTAAAGAAAAAATTTTTGCCTTTTTTGCTTTCCAATTATATCAGTAAATAATTGTATTAATAAATGTGTGTATTTTTTAGAACTACTGTTCAATAGAGAGGTGGCTGGACTATGATTTATAAAGAATATTATTTCTTTCGGCTTTAGTCAGTTTGCACACAGTCACTGCAGCAAGCTGATTATGAAGGAACTCTTAAACCAGGTCTTCCTGCCATACACTTGTCTTTATTCAATAAAAATTTTTCATAGGAAGAATTTTGAATACTTGATAAAGGGATAAAGGACTGATAAACTCTTTCAATTTCCATAAACCCTGGTAAACTTGTTTTTGGCCACAGATAGGGTGTGACTTGGAGAAGTAGCAAAACAGAGAAGCATTTCATAGTTTCAGGCTTAGTTCAGTGTACATTTTCTTCATCTAATGCCACAGGTTTTGTTAATATCCTGAAAAGTATGACACACGTACATGGACAAAACTTTCTCCTCCTGCAGCCTTTTATTTCCATGTTTTCTTTATAATATCATATTCACCACTAGCACTTGCTGTGACTCAAAATGCTGAAATAAGCATGATATTTGTGCCAAGTGAAAAAATGATTCCTGGAATGTCCTTCACTGCAATGAAATAAACAAAGCCCCTTAAAGTTCATACTGGAATTTGAACTAGCACATAGTAAGCAAATAAATATCTTTCATGCAAATGCAACTTTCATTAAAACACGAAGCTCTGCATAAAGCTGAACAGCTGATTCTGCATTGTTTGACATGAAAAATAAAAAAAGAAAGAAATAATTGAACCCGTGCATTATTATTTTTGTAGAATGAGGAATATACAGCATGTATTCTAAATTGCAATGGTACAGACCATTCAACAGATGTCTGGATCTCAATCCACCAAACATGTGAGCTACTTTTCTAAGCCATTTCCCTTACTGAAAAGTAGATTAAAAGTTTCTAACTCCTTTCACAATGACTCTACAGTTATGACATTAAATGTTTTTAGACCTAATTTAAAGTGTTTATTTTCATTGTATCTGAGTCTGTCTATCATGTGCTAATCCGCTATTTATGCAAAATGTAAATGTGAATCTAAAACTTCAATATTTGGTAAAGCCACAATGTTTTATGCTTTCTGATCTCCCTAGCTGATTTTGGAATTACCCATTCTTATGTGTGAATATTTCCAGATACATGCCAACTGCACCAGGCATAAAGGAAGTGCACATCATGTGCAATTTAGATTAAAAGAACTCATAAATAAATCATCTGAACACTGCAGTATCTCTGCACTTCACTAATAGAAGAACTCCAGGACACAGATATAGCCTCGTTTGATAACTTTCCAGCTTATTCTATTCATCAGATTGTCCAATATTACAGAGTTCAAGGAGTTCAAGGCCAGAAAAGACAGAGTTTAATTCTACTTCATATATATCTCAGTCAATTAGTTTTCATAAAAGATGCTTCTAGCAGGTGTAAAACATTTTGAGATACAAGCAACTCTTCTCTGTGCCTCAGATGAGAAGGGACCAGTATAACATGATGCCCAAGAGTCCTACAGTGTCAGAAAATTTATTATTTCTGCAGTCCCAGGACAATCTCTCAGGGGAATTCACTACAGTTTAAACTTCACTGGACCACAAAAAGCCTTAATAAAGGATTACACTTATCCCAATTTCTCCAGCTTAGAATCATTATAAAATACTTCTGCTTATAAACCAAACAAATGACCAGACTCTTTAATAAGTAGTTACAAACACTCCCTGAAGTAAATACAAATTAGAATTATCCCAACTAAGGTAAAACCTAGTAAAGTGTTATTCAGGTGTCAAAAACTTAGTACAGACTAGGTGTGTTTGGAGCTTGTAAAGTTGAGAAGTAGATGTACAAATAATACGAAGAACTAGACCATCGTCTTTTGCTGGTCCATGGCCTTCACCAAGTTTTTTTTTTCTTTCTGTGCCTGTACTATAATAAATAAGCTCAGGAACATTGAAATTATGGTCCATCTAGAGAAATGAGTTGTTCAAGAATTTTTAACCATTCCCAAATTTCTCCCCTATCTCCTCTAAATTTACTTTGTCTAAGTAGAAGTTTATTTTAAGGGAAAGAACTGTGTTTTTTAGACAGTGAAGATCTAAGGGGTATTGTGTGTAGCTTAAATGAAAGCAATTAACCCTTAAATATAGTGTATAATCAGCATCTAATCTTCCAGTTAATCAGAAAACCAAACAATATTTTGTTTTGCACAGAAGTATATGCAGTAATTATCGCTATAGATGCAATAATTACATCTATAGATTTACTTGCCCTTTAATCAAATCCTTATTTATCTTTATAATATAGTTAAAATATACTTTACTAGTTACCATAAGGCAATCAGGACAGTAGTTTAAGATATCAAAACACAGATATTTGTACTTTACAAAAAAGTGCTACAATTCAGTATATTCCCTGTGCTATACGTTGTTGTAGGGTTGATCCTATAGAATTATAATTGCCACCACATTGTACCTTTTGTGAACAAAATCAGTCAGTTCACAGATTGGCACATTTTACCGAATGTTTCATTTCCTCAGTCCATCTTCTCTCTCTGTTCTTTTGCTCTGTAGCATCATGTCTCATATCTACATGAAAACTATAATAAAATCAAAGGGAAAGTAATACTTTCTTGCTCCTAGCATAACAAATCCTACCATAAAAAATAATTTTTTACAGTGAAATCTCTGACCATAAGCAATACCTCAAGGAAACAGAAACTTTGCTTGAGGGAAATATTACTCAAATAGGAAAAGGGGTTGAGGACTAATGCTAAATAAACAATGTCGGAAAGTTTAAAGCATACTGATGCAAAAATATTTGTATTTGAGCAGCATTGTACCATAAATGAACCTCAGCTTACATGTTTAGAAAATCACAGCTAGACATATGAGCTTTGTTGAAATGCATATAAATAATTTGAGCTAAACCAATGTGAGATGCAGTGGTATTATTGAACTTTTGTGTTATATATGTAAATTATATATTTACATATATAACATAAAATATTTTTAATGCAAAGTTTATCTGTAAAAGTGGAATAAATCAAAATAGGCACATTATGCAAAAGGCAGAATCTTTGCTACCTACAGTGCAAGCCAGGTTTCTCGCCGATGGTAGCTACTGCTCTGAATTCAAGAGCTGCATTGATAAAAACCTGTGAAGAATGGGGTCAACAATTAACATTTGGTGGAGAAACTCATTTACATTACTTAGCTCACAATTTGTCACCAGATAAAGATGTTAGGATTCACTAATGGAAATGAAATAATTTTTTCACTGCAAGAGTTCAAAGAAAAGACACTGAATTAATGGAAAATCGCGACTCTTAAGCTTTAGATGATGGAGCACTATGCAAAGACTGGAGCTATTTTAGACACACAACAAATAGTTGTCCTTTTTTGTGCAAGTACGAAGTATTTATGTGGAATAGAAATTTTCTTGTTTTCAGTGTATTGCATTGCTTTAATTAAAATTACCGTATAACATAGCCCTAGATGCTTAGTGAGGAAGTCTTGTTAAAGCTGCAAAAAGGGATGATTCAGAAAATAAAGCCAGCTGCATAGACAATTATTCATGAAACAGCCACTATCATAAAACCAAAAGTTATAATCACCCTTCTGAAGAAATTAGTTTCTTTATTATACCTAACAAAAGACATTTTTCTTTATAGAATTAGTTAATTGGTTGCTTTGACTATATTTAATTTCTAATAATCTGTCCAGAGGGATCTGGACAGTCTGGATCAATGGGTCAAGGCCAAAGGTGTGAAGTTCAATAAGTGAAATGCCAGGTCCTGCACTTGGGTCACAACAACCCCATGCAGTGATACAGGCTGAGGGCAGAGTGGCTGGAAAGCTGCCCAGTGGAAAAGGTGCTGGTTAACAGCAGCTGAACATGAGCCAGTGTTTGCCCAGGTGGCCAAGAAGGCCAATGGCATCCTGGCCTTTATCAGCAACAGTGTGGCCAGCAGCACCAGGGCAGTGATCGTACCCTGTACAGGGCACTGGTGAAGCCACACCTCGAGTGCTGTGTCCAGTTCTGGGTCCCTCAATACAAGAAGGACATTTTAGGGGCTTTTGTTCTTTCTTTGCTACACATGGAGTTTTCTAAAGTACTCATACTTTGAACTGAATTAGACATTGTTTAATGTATAGATTTAAGTTTATTTCCTCAAAATCCATGGAGAGGAAATATGCATGTAAGAGTTATGAAATTTGATAGGAAAATATTTAACATAGATCATGTAAATAAGATCTGGATAATTTCACACCTTTTGATACATGTAAACCAGTTGCAATATTATGAACTTCCTATTTTAAATTATGAGGGTTGAAAAAGTCAATGTTTATTACCATCTTCACCCCGCTTTTAATTAATTTCAAATCATGCCTTTAAGTTGCAGAAAACCCGGGTACCCAGATCTGCAAAGGAAGACAGGAACAAAGCACCAGCATTAAAGTCTTCTCATGATAGCTTTCTTTATATTGTACCTAATGTGTCACCTGTCTAAAGGTCTTTACAGCAGGCCTCTAAATGCCTGTGGTTGAGGACTTATAGAATAACCTTGGCATTCTCCTAAAGCCATGAGCTTAGATCATTATTTTGGAGTTAAATCCTAGCAGGATTTTCAGTCTGAACGTATCTAGTCCCAGCTGACAAAGAAAAATACAAAATTCACTGCAAACATAGTCCAAAACGATGATAATGTTTCCATCAGGATCTTTTTTTCAATAACTTTCCCTACTTTTTTCCAATAAACTTATGTTTGGAGAAGTTGATTTGGCTAGAGATTTTTCTTTTTTTTGGTAGGAATTCTCTACCTGTCTTTCTTCTAAGCTGTTTGTCATTGTCTTACTTACTAAGCCAGAGAGAAAGAAGGTGAAAAGGATTCCTCAGATGAGGACATTGATTAGAAAGGATTGGCATAATAATTCATCTTCCTATCCCAATTAATATCTGCTGAAACCCTGTAGATCCTGCACATCTACCTGCAGGGCCAAAATGTTGTGGCTTCAACTTGCCTTCTGTGCAACGCAGGGATGTACTCTGGGCTTATTTGCACCCATTTACAACCAAATGTTGCTAAAGTAGTTTAGCTTACCTTTTCCCAGTGTAAGAACACACAAACAGCATGTTGTACTACATCACTTCACCGTTCCTTCCTTTTGCCCCAAACAATAATGACACTACACGTCCAAATTCATTGAAGTGTTTAGCAGGAACCATACTTACAGAAACTTTGACTAGAAATTCAACCCAACTTCATAGACAGCAAGCAATAAAGAGAAGCCTGCCGTTAATTTGCTTCCTGGCTCTTGCTGAAGAAGGCTCTGGACACTGGTGAGCCTAGCCGGAGACAAACAACAATGACCCCCTCGAAGGATGAGCCTTGGGCACTCTCATAGGGAGAATAAAAGGGCCTCTCCCAGGATCCCTTGTTTACTATGTTAATATACCCCAGTTCTGCTTCCCCAGTTGGCCCATAGGCCTCCTTGCCTCTTTTCACCCTATATGTTCTTGTTCCAGAATGTTCCCCCTTCCTTGTTTCCCCATTGGCCCCTGTCCCTTCACTACTCCCCTCAGGCTCTCCTATTGGTCCCTATATTCTGACCCCGCCTTTGTACCACCCCTGTACCCTCAGATCATTGGGTCCTGGTCCTTTCTCCACCCTATACCATCCCCATATTTAAACCCTGGACACCCCCCCCC
>VZRV01010553.1:112263-135658 GCA_013398115.1 Falcunculus frontatus
CCCCCCTTTGTTCTTGTTTTTGTCTCTGGACTCCTTTCGTGTAGCCAGAATAAACGTCTCCTGTGGAACCTCCATGTGAAGACCCTTCCCTACTTCTTTCCACTGGCCCTCTAATGGATTACAGCTGTCTGCTGTGTGTGTGTTGTGTGTGTGCGTGTCTGCCCTGCTGAGCAACTCTCAGCTGGAGATGCTTCCGGAAGGTCGCGGCGTTTCACCACCAACCCCACCGTGACAGAAGGCTATGGATCTTTTTTGCTTGTCCCATAGTGCAGCATTACCTCAGAATACTGAAGAGCTAAGATTCATTCTGTATATGAATGCAGAAAACTATCAATAGAACTGGCACCGAGTTGGAAATTAAGAAGTAGAGTGGAGAAAATGAGCGAAATAATGAACAATATTTTGGTACAAACTGCTTGAAGCACACCCCTTTCTTTTCTTGAATTGTCCTGATCACGAGTGTCTTAACACTTAATGGAGCCAAAACTGACATCAGACAGATTAAGAAAAAATTACTTCAGTTAGAAATTATCCTTGAAGAATTATTTGGTCTTCCAGTATTTTCCTTTCTTGATGTTTCTCTATGTAAACTAGGAAAGAACTGTTCTTCTCAAGCCCAGGGAAAGCTTATTTTCATACTTTTCATTGCTCAATTTAAAAATAAAAGCAGAACAAAAAAATAACCAAAGGAACAAAACAAAAATCAAAACAAACAACCCCCAAAAAAACAAACATGAAAAGAGAATTGTATACTAATTCATCTTTTTGTAAAATACTTCAACGTAACTTGGGTTTTTAAGTGCTTTTATCAAGCATGCATTTTTAACTTGCCTTATGATAATTTCTGTCAAGAGAGAAAAGTTTAAAGTAATATGCCAGTAAAATATAGAATTAGTTTCCAAATGTGTCATTTGAATTTTAAATTCTTTGAAACAGTTACTCTCTTGAAGCAAAGCGACGTAGGTCCTCCTCTAAATTCTTCGGAAATTTGCCCTTTGATGCTGATAGAAAAAGCAGCATGCAAAATCTCAAGATCAGTGTCTTTCTGAGTTGACTGGATGTTTCTGTGCCTATGTGAATATCGAGTTTACAGGAATGATATGACATACTTAAAGACATGGAAAAGGTTACCCAACAATGATTTGTACTAAGATGATAAGTTTTAACAAATTATTTTCAACAGAGATTGAAAATAGTCTGCAAAACAGCAGCTGATAATATTTGTCAAATTACACATTAAATTAATGATTGATGTTAGAAAGATTGGCAGATACTTGCCTTAGTAGCAAAATTATATTAATGGTATTTGCTGTGAACTTTCTGACTCTCTTACATTTATCTTTGGGGAAAAACATTGAGGCATATGAGTGTTGTTAATTTTATCCGTGTACCATCGTTGTATTTCTTATGAGTCTTGTGTCTACCTAAGTAACCATACAGTAATAAAGATAAATGTCTGAAAGAGCTCTACAAATACTCTTCTAAATGATTCAGTCAGACTGAAATTTGTCATATTGTCTAATGTTTAACAGTGAAAGTAATTTGAGGGCAGTTGCATTCTGCACAAGTTCTGTATCATTTCAACAGCTTAAAGCCACAAGGACAGATTTTAATTGTTTATGTGATATATCATTTGATTGTCTCCTTCACTCTGTACCAAAAAAGGAACACAGTAAATTAATAATAAGCTCAGGCACAGCTGCAAAGTACCTGCTACAGGATAAGATTGATTTATATCTAAGGTGATGATGCCTGGACTCCAGATAACTAAATAGGGAATATAAATTTCCTGCAATATCTCAGATCATGATCACAAGTTTGGTATTCCAAATTTCTGTTGATACGACAGACTTTGATATATGGCACTATGGTATACATTTGTGTGAATTAACTTTGAAAGTATAAGAGTACGTAGGAGTTGAATGACTTTCCAGACTATGTTCTTTAGCTCTGTCACATATTTATATGGAGCAGCAGGTACTGAGCTTCTACACGAAAGTAATAATGAAAAGTAATGCAGACAGAAATAGCTCGCCTCTAGCAAGACTAATGGCAAGGTCAGATCACATCAATTAAATGAAAAAGCCTTCAAGATAAAGTTCATTCCACACATTATGAACTCTTTCTCTCCTTCCAAACAAGTGCCTGGTTTTACAAGTGTAAGGCTGCTTAACCGTAAATTCAAAGATCTACACTAAAACACAACTGTGAAAAAAAAGCTTCTAAATAGTAAACAAGAATGCTAGACAATTTAAATTTAAAAAAACCCAAACAAACCAACCAAAATCCAACTAAAACCTCTGAAACTGGTAAAATACAGAAAGTATCTTCTTTTAAATATTCCAAAATACAGCACAACTGCTATCAATGTGTCCTTAACTGCTAAACACTTAAAAAAATTCAGCATTGCCATTCCTTTTATATTTTGTTGAAGATTCTAAACAATATTTAAAAACAATGTTCAATAAATAAAAATACGTAGAACCAGCAGACAGATCCATATTTTCTCTCTTGAAGTATGATTACTTTGCAGTTGTCTGTGAGAAAACTCTCCTTGCTGAGTTTTCGTCGTCAAAGCTGATTAGAGATATCATTACCCATCCCTCCCAGGCAAGAACTTGACATTTCAAGTCTCTGCTTGTTCAATTTAAGTTCTAGTCTTAGTTTCATCCCTTCTTAAGTGCAAAATTAGAGGTAAATGAACCGCTGTCTCACTAAACTCTGTGCAATTTGAACCAATGCCAGTTTCAACTAATCCTGAACTCAGCCTAAGAAGTGTGGCGCAGAGTAAAAATTCCACATTAATTTTTCTCCTTTGTAAGCTGCTTCCTTATGGCTGATGCTGGACTGTGGATGAAAAAAGCAGCCCTCAAAATTTTGCAGAGCTAGATAAGACCATGATCAAAGAAATTACAGTTTGCAGAGACCTCTGTGCAATACCATCACTTTGAAAAAATGTTGGTTTTTTGGTACTTTTCTGACAATTAAACAAGGCACACAGATGAAAACATAAGGCATTTTGAGGTTACTCAAAAGAGAAAAAAGGCTAAAACCATTAATATGTCTTTAATCCAAAGTGTTTTGGTTAAACATTTTATTTTTTTATTTATCATCTCAAAATAGAAATAATAAATGGGTTTATGATTGAAATAATATAAATAAAAACAACAGCAATAATAATAATAATAATAATAATAATAAATGACATGATGAGTGCCTACATTCTTTCAGAAGAGGGAATTTTAGAAAAATTACACTATTTTTGAGAATTTCAAAATCTCAAAAGGAATAAGACAAATATTGAACCTCAATAATAGCTGGGACCTAAGAGGCCAGGCAAAATACAGGCTATTTGAAAAAAATGACTACAATTGTCCAAAAAAACAAAAATTTTCACCCACCTTTTATTTCTCCCTGTGAATAATTTTTAGTAGAATGCAGTGGAGGAAATCAGAAACTCTTGCTGGACAGGTTTTAAACACAGAGATAAATAAAACCTATCAAAATATGACCAGAAATAATGCATAAAAAAATGTTGATGGAACTAATTATTCTGATATGACAAAAAGGAGGGTTCATGCAGAACTATGCAGGAGCTCTATTTATAATATTAATGGAAAGAAAAATATAGAGAAAATTCTAGATACGTTCCTCTCTGGCTACCTTGATGCAAAGATGCACTTATGTATTAAACAACAAAAAATTTAGAAAAGTTAAAATCTTTTTTACTGCATTTGAAAGGACACAAACAATTTTTGGGATGTTGTTCAGTTTTACTTTTTACTGGTTTCAATGGGAAAAGATTTTCTACCAAAGTATCTTGAATACTGCTCTGTTCTAATCAAACAACAGCAAGAGAAGTGTGAATTTAAAAATTGCGAAGAAAGAGAAGGTTTTTTTTTTAGATGCTTAAATAGTATTACTTTATTACTGAGAACAGAAAATTCAAGTTAATTGCAAAAAATTCCAAATTCATTATTTATATGTTTTGCCTAAATGGAGGAATTTCAAAAAGTATGTTCACTTTCTTCTAGTAGAGTTTGTGAGAATGGTGGCAGGAGTTCAGCTTAGTTAATGTGTGACAAATTCTGTTCAGACAAATAGTAACTCTCTGGTCTTGACTGGAAAAGTCACTAAACAAAAATAATTTTTCAGAGTTGGTTTTATGACTAGTATTTTTTCATTTCACAGTGAATAATTTTGTTTATTGATTAGTCTGTTGCCTACAGATATAAAAGAGAACTAAGTGTATCAGAAACGAGTTATCGGTATTTGCAGCCAGAATGAGGACAAATATACACCCACACACAGATACCACTTACGTGCAAGTGTGCCCTGTAAAGACAGAAGATATCTTTATCTAAGAATCCACGTAATTTACATATCATTAAACTGGCAAGTATTTAATTGCATGTGAGCTAGGTTAGGAATTTCTTGGAGCTTCTCATTGGAAAGTCTGAACTATAAACCTATTTAGAGCCTAGGGAGAACACAGAGAATCCTGATTCCTTGTGCACATGTGGTGCTGTTAAAGACTGCTACTTTTCTTTACTTTTTAAATGATAAACTGTATGTAAATTATGTGCTAGCCTAATTGAGCAGTAAAGACAAAGACACAAATTCAGCTCCCCTATCTGCAAGGTTTAGAGTAAGGACTTCAGTGCAGGTTTTCTGATGCTGAGGAAGAATGCATATACATATAATATACATATACACATACACATACATATACATGTGTATATTTTCTACATGTATGTGCGTATGTGTGTGTGTCTGTGTGTGTAGTATAAACATGTACACAATCCCAATGTGAGTGGATTGCAGAGACAGTGTGTCTTGAACCAGTGATCATCCATTACAACTTGAAGAGGAGAGCTGAGTAACAACTGTCAAAACAGGCAATGAGTGCTCATGCTCATTAGCTCTCAGGTAAAAACACTGGTTTGAATTTAGATGTTTTACTTTCCTTGAATGTTGAAAATTGGCTATTTCAAAAATTCCTCTCTCTTCCTTCTCACCTTTTACTGTTTTTCTTTGTTTAAAACTTTGGATGAAGAAGAAATTGAATTATTGACCTGCATGATTGAAATCTCAGCAATCTTTAAGGGGCAGTAAAATAATTTCACTTGCAGTTCTTCTTTTTCCCTGAGATAAAAAATAAGTGGAATTGAAGGATTTGTCTGGCTTTCACAATAGAATGTAAATTATACTAACAGTTTTTCATCCAAACAGCTAAACTTTTCAAACACAATGGAATAGTGTCTACGTAAAAGGAGCCTCTCCACCACTCTATAATAAATATTTAATTCTGTGTTTTATCTAAAGAAATTTTAAAGACAAAAAAAGAATTTCTACATTTACACAATATGATTACACTCCAGGTCAAGCTATAAAAGAAAATAAAAAGCTTTCTACGATTAAATTTAAATGTTTCTTTGGCACATAATTGTGATGATACATTTATAATTTAAACAAAAGTACCTAAAAGTCTGACAGGCAAAAGGAGATTTAGGGCACACTGAGTGCTCAGAACAGAAGAGATAAGAGTGATGAATTACCAGTGATAACAAGTAAAGACTATCAAGGTACAATTTTCTTCAAACATTCATTATTTTTATTGTATACATTGAATTATTGAGTCTTCTGTAACTTGACTGTATTAATTTTCTTTAGGAAATCCTCAATGAATTTAGAATAGAATAAATTCTAGGCTTTCAATCAATCTCCTTGTTGTCTTTGATGCATAGCAGTCAGGAATTAATTCTGTAATAGCCAGTGCATATCTCAGAAAGAAATAAGAATTGAAGTATCAAAATTAAATAGAATTTAGATTTCTTTTAAAGGGACTCAGAAAACACAAGACTCTTAGGAAAAAAAAAAACAAAAAAAACCCCCATACTGTAAAGCCAAATTCGTGAAAATGTTTTTGAATTATTAGTCAAGTTGCTTCAGAATCATCCTAAAAAAGAAGTGAAATTATAAAGGCTTATTTGTATTTCTGGTATGAAGAAGTGTTCCAATTATTCTTTCCTATTTTCTTACACTGCACTTCCTACGGAAGATATTTTGATGGTATCATTTAATTTTCTTGTTTATGAGAAAAAAAAAAAAAAAAAGCCCACCACAAAATAAAAGCACTAACCCATGAATCAACCAAACAACCAAACAACCAATAATCCAATAACTTTTCAGTAAAAATTAAGAATGCTGAAATGTATCCAAGGATACTGTTTAAGACTTTCTATTTCTCTATGGTTTTGTTAACATCTATTCAATATTTCCAGTTGAAAATTCCCATGGAATTATTTTTATTGACACTATTTAATTTTCAGTTTCTTGTTCTTATGTTTCTACTAATCCCATAATTTAATCTCTAGATTCTTTAGGATTTTGGGGTTACTCTCCAGTATACCTAAGTATATCAACTGAGATTTATTATCCTTGAAGACAATAAATATCTATGAACTTCTAAAGTTTTGCCTTTTAGGATGTCAAAAAGATCATGTAAATAGAAAGATTTTTTACATACTAAGGACCAGGTGTTACTACTGCAACCATATGTATATGTATTTGTTAGGACTCATTATTTATAAGGATTAAATGTAAGGATCTAAAGCATTTTTAAGGATCTTTCTTCATTTTCTCTTGTTGAGAAAGTTCAGAATAAAGATGTCTCTCTTTTCTTAAAGATTGACCAATCTATATTTTAGGATAAATCTTCAATCTGGGAATTATTCCACTGAAACACTCGGATAATCAGTGGAATTAGATCTACATTTGAATTACAGAGATTAAAATTGTCCCATGATACATGAAAAAATTCTGTGTGCGTATATATATATATATACACACATATACCTATATGTTTACTTTTCAACAATCTTCTCAACAACAAATCCTAAATTAGTTTATTGAAAATGTGTTGTCATTTTTGACACCTCTGAAAGATTTATCCCTTTTGCCAAGTCATACCAGCGTAATAGGGGTGAGAACTGAAAAGACTATCTTGCTTGGCCTGTAATGATCAAGTTAGAACTGGAATGGAATATCTTGTGGTTTACTCCAAATTTTACATTTTTATTCAGTTTGTATAGCAAGGTTTTGGTAGCAGAGGAGCTGCAGGGTTGGTTTCTGTGAGAAGACACAAGATGCTGTCCCCATGTCAGAGAGAGACAGTTTCAGACAACTCTAAGATGGACCTGCTGCTGTCCAAAACTGAGTCTATCACTGATGCTGGGGCCACCTGCATGATAACATATTAAAGAAAGGGTAAAAAATACTGTGCAAGAGCAGTCGAAAGAGAGGAGATAGAATATGTGAGAAACAATGATGAACAAAGGAGAGGAAGGAGATGCTTCAGGTGCCATAGCACAGATTCCCCAGCAGACCCTACAGAAAGCCTTTGCTGAAGCTGTTTGTCCCACTGCAGCCAATGGAGGTCGATGGTGGAGCAGATATCCCCCCTGCAGGCCATGCATGAGCAGATGGATGTGCTCTAAAGGAGGTTGCAGTTCATGGAGAGCCCATGCTGAAGGAGGATCCTGGCAAGAGTGTGGCCTGTGGAAAGAGAAGCCCATGCTGGAGCATGACTTCTGGCTGGACCTGTGATGCTGCAGGGAACCCAAGCTGGAGTCGTCTGTTCCTGAAGGACGGCACCTTGTAGAAAGGACCCACACTGGAGCAGTTTGTGAATGGGAGGGTCTCCATGCTGGAGTAGAAGTACAACATGATGAATAAGAAGTAGCAGTCACAAAACATTATGACTTGATCACAACCCCCATTTCCCATCCTCTGCAGGGAGTAGGAGGTAGAAGAGTTGGAGGTAAGTTGAGCCTCAGAAGAAGGACAGGAGGGGACTAGAGAGTTGTTTTTTGGTTTTTTTTCCACTAGCTTACTCTAGTTTTAATTGGTAGTAACTTAATGAAATGTCCACAGATAGAGTCTGTTTTTTCCCATTACTGTGGTTGGTACAGGATCTCTATCTCAACATAAGAGCTTCTTCAATGCAAGAGCTGCTTCATTGTATTTCCTCCCTGTGTCCTGCTGTGGAGAGAGAGAGAAAGAGCAACTCGGTGGAAACATTGCTGCCAGCCCAGGTTAATCCACCACACGATATTATAGTGAAAACCAGAAAATAACAACAGTTCTCTTTAGCTTAACACAGAAGAAAGTTCTCCCAGGTCTCATAACAAGGAGTTTGTTAATATTATGAAGACTGAACACTGAAAACTTTGTATCGCTGAACAGTTCCTGTTATTCTCACTTGATCCCGAAATGTTTTCAATGTTTAAAAAAACATGTGAATTTTAATTGAAACATCTCTCTCTTACACATTCAACACCAGTTTTCTTTCACTCAATTTTTATGGATTTCAGTCACAATTTAATGGCTTTTCCAATAATGTTGCTTTCCATTCTGAAGTTTTTCCTCAGACCCACTTTGCTCTGTTGAATAAGACCTACCTAACCTCTGTGATTTATTGGCTCTCAGTTGCCCCAGCTAACTTTTCACTTGTGCCGTGCTGACCCTGAAGCAATCCAAGATAGGAAGTACACAGCCAATAATAGATGTCATCATTTAATGTCTTTTGTGAGCTAGGCATTCTCATTCTCCTCCTGTCTTTTAAATGATTCCTCAATATTTTAATTGAGCTTAAAATTTTCTTGTATTTGTCTCCAGACTTCTGATTTGCGTTGATCTAATTCCACATGTATTTAGTAAATTATTTTTTATTTACTCAGCATATATGTCTCTGTTGATTTAATGAAAATATAGAATGCTTTATCATGTTATGAAGATTGTACTGACATGCATCTATAACTATGACACTGACACATGGTGAAACTATGATAATTCTTTTATGTTAACATAAAGATGTCAAAAACTTGTATCAATTCTTAATATTATTTTCTCCTGCTTACTAAATAACTTAAAAGGGGAAACCAGCAACCTCCTCTTAAAAAAATTACCAATACAAAATCCCTTTAAAGAGGTCTGTAAAAAAAAACAACAAAAAAAGAACCTCATGTAATTAGCAAAAGAAAATGCAAAGTTCTGCTTCTTTCCTATGAGGAAAGGCTAACAGAGCTGGGGTTTTTTAGCTGGAGAAGAGAAGGCGCATGAGCATCTCATCAATACCTGAAAGGAGCGTCTAAAGAAGATCAAAAGAACCTCTTTCCAGTGGCACCCATTCATAAGACAGGAACTAATGGACACAGACTGAAACACAGGAAGCTTCTCCTGAATATAAGGAAACACTTCTATCACTGTGAGAGTGAACAAAAGGGTGGTGAAGTCTCCATTCTTGGAGATACTCTAAAGCTGTCTGAGAGGTCTGAGACAACCAGCTCTCAGTGACTTTGCTTGAGCCAGGAGGTTGGACCAGATGACCTCCAAAGGTGTCTTTTAACCTCAGCAATTCTGTGATTCTGTAATTATACTTTGTCCTGTGAAACAAGTGCCATCTTTCCCTACGGAACACATAGAAGCATTTTGTCTCACATGAAGATGCCAGATACTAAATCCAGCACTACAGAACTTTATATAATATACCTTGATTTTTTTTTTTGTTATTGTCTACAGTAAAAATGGCAAGTGAAGGATCACATCTCTTGCAAGATGCATAAAATAAACAGGATCAAGGTGAAAAACTTTAAAACTATTAGATGTGGGAAGAAGTCTGTAAGAAATAAATGAGTAAGCAAAGTATGGATGCACAAATAAACTGAAATAAAGTATAACATATGTATTTTTATAACCTTCTGTTTGCTTTTAAATATAAATTATATAGACATATAAATTATGTATACACATAATTTATGGGATTTTTAAAAATTTCACTGGAAGCACCTAAATTTAGATTCTTATATATAGATATTTAAAGCTTGAAGTTAGACTTGTAAATACCTTACACATTTATTTAAATACTGTCTTCAAACACATATTCTTGAAACATCTTTAAACAATGTAAATTGCTGTGGAGAATGAGCAGGCAGAATATCAACAGTATTTGTAAACAACTTTTTTTTTTCTTTTTTACACTCTGAGTATTCAATTTAGTCTCTGAATGTGACAAACATATCAATTTCAGGAAAATTGAATTGCTTTTAATTGTTCAAAATTTTGAGCATATAACTGAGTTTTATTTCTCCATTGACTATAACCATAAATTCGATACATCAGACTCAGTTCAGTAACTAGTACCAAGGTCTCCAGTACAATTTGAGACATTTAAAGTTTCTGAAACATTACCTCAGGGCTGACAAATACAATTCATTACTAGTATATGGTGCCGTTTCAGGTTGCAGAATTTCCCACCTGAGATTCAGTTCCTACCACAGAAAAAGTGATTCTCTAAGAGTCAGTGTCATGTCTGAATCAGAAGACATTTTTGCAGCCATGTATAAATATTTGCATGCTACCCCACATAAACTACTGCTGATTTGGTCAGCATTTCTTCTACTTACTGAATATATGTCTAAACTGTGTCTACATATGTATTCAAAGGTGATTTTATAGTTTAAGAAAAATTTCATATTCCATGTTGCCATTTCATAGGGCAAAATGAATTCTGGAATGTATGCTTGAGGACTTTGCTGCATTACTGTAATAAGTTCTTTCTGGATTAATTTTTTTTGCCTATGGGAACTCTAATTAAAATGAATGAAAGCAGACATTTGCAATTACCATTGCAGAATAAGGGGTTCAGTTTCAGATCTAACAACTTGGCACTTACTTTTCCCCAGCTGAGTCTTCCTGTTGATAATAATTGGATGATATTTCCTTGAAGAGCAAAGGTATAAATTACCAAATGTGTTGCATGCTGACAGAACAGAAGTAGTTGTTTAATGCGAATGGAAGTGATGAGATTCTCTTCATATAACCTAGCAAAAAAATGGACTACGTGTAAACTCTGAACTTGTTAATATCCAGAAAGGATGTGTACAGGACATAGCTTAATTCTATTAATAAGGGTAATTAATTTTAATACCAAAATTTAGTGATTTTTCTCTCAAGAAATTTCAGAAATATTGTTTTAAATATACTGAGATTCCTAGAATTCTCAACAGTTATTGTGTAGATTGTTCTCATAATAACACTCAAAACCCCATTCCCTTTCAGCTGAGACCTTGCTCTTTTGAACAGATTGGACATCAGTCAGCAAGAAAAATATTCTGTCGGGGGCACAAGGGTGTCTGAGAGTGCCAGCATAAATTGAATGAGTAGGCTGAAATTCAAAGAAGGGGTCTTATGTACTAAAAAATTATGGAAAATCTTTATCACCTGTCATAGACTGATCCCTTTTCCTTTCAAGGCTCTCATTGACAGAAAAGTAGTGTGTAGATACACACAAGAGTATTCTTCAAACATCGTTTAGTTGGCAGTTCATTCTAGCCACATTCTGTAATATCAAAAAACTCCATATTGATTTAAACTCCAGTTGCTGAGAATGGTTAGATTCAAAGACGTTAGACTTGAAGACAGAAAGTCTTTATCTTACAATCAAAGCCCTTCTTACAACAGTTGAGACATCAAATATCTAAAATAGTTTCCATGATAAAATTGGTTGATCTATTGGCATGACAAGAAATATTTTCTTCATTAGGTTTGTCCCAATTTTCTGAACACTTCTGAAAACTTAGTTAAAATTATTGGGGGGTTTTGTGGTTTATTTCCTTTTATAAACACACTGGACTGCCTCTGTAAATGTCTGAAAATTATTCAGTGTATTTACAAAACTGGTTTGAAAAAATGCATGACAATTTCTGTTAGCTGATGTGAAAGCTAAGCAGTAAATCTCTAGGCAATAGAGATAAGACAATAAGGAGAACTTGAGGAGAAGACTTAGTAGGAGAGAAGCAATCTTAAACTATTCAGTATCAATCTAGATAATTTTATTCATCATTTCATCATGCAACATGAACAACTTTTTGGACACCAGTATGGTAATTTCCCTTCATGATATTTTAAGAAGATAAGGGAGTGCTGTTTTCCCCATTCTGGAAATAGAGAATTTAAGTACGAATTAGTTAAATCTTAGTGCAAGGAGAGTTTTGATTACTAAAATGGGTATTGAGTGCAAAAATTTTATCTAGGCCACAATCATAAACCTGAAATAAAATGCTTTGTCATTACTGAATCTTGGAAATATTAAAAATGCATAGGTGGAATGGAATGGAATAGAATACTTTTATTTTTGAGATGCTTCCCTGGACCTGCTTTGAGAGTTCCATATCTTGTACTGGGGACCCCAGAGCTGAAACCAGTATCCAGGTGGGGTCTCACAAGTACAGAGCAGAGGGAGAGAATCACTTCCCTCAATCTGCTGACCATGTTTTTTTTAATGAAGCCCAGGATGTGATGAGCGTACTGGGCTGCAAGCACTCATTGCTGTCTTGTGACCATATTTTTAGTTCATCAGTACTCCCAAGTCCCTCTCTCTAAGAATAGTCTGAATCCAATCATCCCTCAGTCTGTACTGATACTGGAGTTTTCCTCATTGCAGGCGTAGGACCTTGCACTTGCCCTTGTTGAATGTTGTGATTTCCACTTGGGACCATTCCTAAAACCTGTCAAGTACATTCTGAATGGCATCCCTTCCGTCTAGTGTACCACCTACACCACTCATTTTGGTGCCATCTGCAAACTTGCTGAGGATGCACTCAATCCCTTCTATTGTCATTGATGAATATATTAAATAATATTGGTCCCTGAAGGAAATCTTGAGGGACACCACTCATTAATGGTTTCAACTTGGATGCTGAGCCATGACTACAATTTTTTAGACATGAACATTCCTTATTCATTCAAAAGTCCATCTATCAAACTCAAACCTCTCATTCAGATGCCACCATGCTGTGTGGGACTATGTCAAAAGCCTTACATAAGTCCAGGTAGATGACGTCTGCAGCCCTTCCCTTGCCCAGTGATGGAGTCATTATATTGTCGAAGGTCGCAAAATTAGTCAAGTACAATTTGGGCTTGGTGAAGCCAGCTTTTATGGTTCTAAATATTCTATCACTGTAATATCAGCCTTATATATGTGTTTTTCCTCTGTCCACAAACAAGATTTTGAGTGCAGTTGTGCAGTAACTTGGAAACTATTTATTTTTTCTCTTCTGAGCAGTGCCAGTGTGACCCTATAAAAATTCTTGCAAAGGTCCATAAGGCAATGACAGCCTGCAGATGCTACAGATAAGGTCATCTGCCTGGATGTTGCAAAGAAGAAACACATAAGTTTATTTCACAAGCACCAAATGTTCAAACCAGTGTCAGACATGTAAGGATCGAATAGCCAAAGCATATGACACAGTGGACTGGAAGCATGTGCCTCCTCCAAGTAGATTACTTTTTTTTTCTTCTTTGAAATGGAAGAATATTTTTAAAAAAAGAGAGAGAGAAAACAGGTGAAATAGCAGAAAATCTGCTTCAAGCAAAATTAGTAAAACAGGAAAACAAACTTCTATTCTGAATAAAATTAATTCTGTTTCGTGCTGCTGTTGTTGCTGTTGTTGTTCTGGGCCCAATCTGTGCCCAGACATTAAAAAATACTCAGTTCAAGGGAGGCATTTTTCTGCATTCCCAAGTACATATGCAAGTCGTAGCCATACATAGAAGGAAAATGGAAACCCACAGGCAAATAAACAAACAAACAAACCCCAAATCACTCTATCACCTGTTTCTGGAAGCAAAATTGGTTGCATGAATTTCTATGGCAAAGTGAGGGGAAACTATACATTAATGATTGATTTGAAGGATGAATGAACTAACAAAAAAAATTGAAAATATATTTTCCTTTCTTTAGCTATGCTATTATATTTTTCTGTTTTCAAGAGGTCAGATGCTTGAGAAGTACCCATATTTTCATAAAGATATAGACTATGATTGCATTCATAAAATAGGTTTTTGAAAAATTCCTCTCATTTAAAAGGTACTTAATTTTTCTATAGTCAAGAAAAGAGAAAGCTCAACAAACATATCTCTAAGGAAATTGCAAAAGTTTATGAGAAGATTAATTTCTTAGTATTTAATCTCATTATTCAAAATGACCCTGTGTCAATCCAGTAATAAATAAATGTGAATTAATTGAGTAAAAATAAGTTAATTATGTATTACTAGATTTAATCATAATTAAATAATATAATTTTAGATTCTTGTCAACTTAGCACTGTGTTTGTTATAAACACACTGAACTAATTTCCTGACCCACTTGAAGTTGTGCAGCAACCTTAAAAATTGTAACAAAGTTCTTTGCATGTGTTTGCTCTGCTAACTGGTTACGGAAAATGAGAAGAAATTTAGTTTAAAAACATCAGTGATTAATTAATTTTGATGTTTACAATTTTTGTGCTTAGTTTCCTTAATTGTGCTTCAGTGGAAAAATACAAAGGAATTGTCATTAAAAGACTAAACAGTGAAAACTTGGCCATCTCTAACGTCTTAACTTGATTATTCTTTATCTAAAAATGAGTCAAAGTAAATTATAGAAATTTTGGAATTTAGAAGGCCAAAACCTTGTTCATAAATCCCTGTTTTCTGTAACCTATCAATATATGCTTTATATTGCTGTGTGCTCTTGTATATTTATGGTATTTATAGAGCCAATCAAAATACAGGATATTCACAGTTCACATTTAAGACTTTGTCAGTTAAATCGTACAAGTATCAGACTAAATCAAAAGGTTAAGTCATGCAAAATATATGTTTGCTGTTTAGTATACTACAATTGTCACAAAGTAACATCTCAAGTTAGAGAGAAGTGTTGCTTAACTGTCCAGAACCTGTCTAGGTTGACAGGATTACTCCATAAAGACCTTCTGAAGGATGCTAATTTTCCTTGCTTATATAAAGACTACAGATGTTTATCTTAATGACCAGGTGATTCAAATTTGTGCCCAGCTCAGACATCTTCTGTAGTCATATTGAGTAAAGGTGTCATATAAGCCATGAGTTAAACCTGGTCATTTAAGGGTTTCCACCTAGTTCCACCGATTCATAATCACCCACCTTTGCAGTGTAGGAAATTACAAATATAGCATGAGTACTTAGGTTCTGTACTAGTATTCTAGTACTTTGGTTTGGTTCAGGAATGCACTTCTGAGGCAAATCTTGCAGCTGTTCCCACTGTCCATGCATTTATACACCTTGTGGGGTGGTCTTGGGTGGCTGAACTGGATTGCTTCCTAAAGTAAAAAGTAGTTGCAGCTACTAACAAGCAGTCAGCCCAGGAAACCATTCTGGAGCCAGTTAGAATAAACTCCCTTGAAAAACATACACTGTCCACATCAGGCCCTCATCACTACCTGTTTCACCATAATGATCTTAAATTCGCTGAATTATTTACTGATATTGACATGACTACACTAGTGCAGTTTCTGTTGTTCTAAGGTTAGATAAATTATGCCTATGTAAATTACTGTGTTTCTGATATTGATGTAGTTGACTAAAAATTTAAAGACAAAAAAAAAATTCCGTTCTTTGTGACTTCCATTGTGGCTATACAGATAATGGATCTGAGTAATATGTCAGTACAGAATTACTCTCAGAGTTTGTGCCATTGTAAATTCTCATGACTATCCCACTCAAGTTGAAGGGGAGGCAGAAGGTCCTCTTCGTTGTGCTGGAGAAAGGATCTGAGGCTCTGTGGTGTGGGTGTGAAAAGGCCTGGAATAATAGAAAATAAGGGAGCAAATTCTGACTGAAAACTTTACAGCTGGAATGATATCTGGATATCAGACAACCTCTCCAACTTTTCTAAGGTTTGGCAATCAGTTTTTATCCACCAACTGTTGCAACCATGTTTCAGAAAGAATATTAAGTAAATTGAGCACAAAAGAAAAGAAATGTATGTCTAAAGTAAGATACGTGCCAGTAGTCCTACTCCTGTCTTCCCCACTCCTGGAAAACAGTTCTTCCCCATTCTTTGTGTGATTTAATGGCACTGTATAGATACACTTCTTCCCTATTGATTCACATGTCATTAATGCAAAGTGAATTTTGTTTTCATGTGCTTTCAGCTTTGTTTAACTGAAGATTTGTTTTAACAAACAACACTCCCTCTTCTCAAACTACTTTTCTTGGTAGGAATTTTGTGCATTATGTGCCAGTACAAAGCAAAGGATCATAATTGGCTAATACTGTCATTAACCTTGAGGCACTGTAGGCCAATTAAAACATTTTAAATGTTATGATCAGACCACCTTATCTGGAACTTGCGAATAGATGGTCAGTACGGTTGTGTGGCCGCAAGTCTCAGGTAACTTGTATGCAATGCCAATAAAATCTCAAAAACCTTTCTGTGTTTACCCTGTTGCAAGGTGAATTTGAAAACCATTGTGCTTAATTCTTGCTGACAAATACTTTCACAGGTATTGGCAAACAGTCAGCTACAGTTGAATAGAACAAAGCAGCTGCTTGCAAAGCTCAGCTAGGAGCCAATAACTTTTAGTCTTCTTTCTCCTCTTCAGCTCACTAAGGGATTGTGTCAAAAAGTCAGACACATATTTTAGATACCCAAAAGAGATGTTCTTGCCTTACCATTCCTTTGTCTGTATATGCTCAGGGAAGAACATCAGTTATTTCTTGGACACAGACCGATTATGTGATCTGTTCACTGAAGAGTCCGGAAAATTATGGGTGGGATCCTGCTCTGAAATTTTATACTCTGCATGATAATAATAAACTTTTCTGGGGCTATTGACTTTGCTTCTGACAGTCAGAGATTGTCCTTCTTTCACCCTGGTTATCTCTCATGCCAAAAAACCTTTCAGCAGAGCTGTAATACACCAAATACATTAAGTGCATCCCTTGCATAGGCTCCCTACCACTTCTCTGAGCAAAATCCAGCTGTGTGTACTCATGTAAAGAGCAAGTTTTAGCATTGGCCCTTAATGATTTTGTGAAAGACAGACAGCAGAAACCATGCTTGAACCTTCACAAAACAATGAGAAACAAAGCCTTCCTTTAGTTGCAGGTCCAGTGCAATGCACTGCTTAAGATGTGAGTCTACATATGTTTATTGCTTTGTAAGCATGGAATTCTAGCATTATTCTCTACTGTAAGGGACTAAAATCAAAACTATCTTAATGTTTGAAAATTACAGTGATTAATAACTCTTGTCTAAAGACTCTAAGTATTGAATTTATATTCTTTTTTCAGAAGAAAACAGAAAGTATTCATTGGCATAGATTCCTGTATATTAAAAAAATGGGATTCAATTTTGAAAAATATCATGAAACTGCTTGTGGTCTAAGTCCTTTCTCTAACTAATGGCTCTTGATTGTGCCATTTAGGATGTATCTCCTTGTAACTTTGGTGAGAAACATAGGGCGTAGATTCTAACCAAGAAATCATAGTTAGGATGTTTTTTTTCCCTGCAATGTTACCTATTCAGGTGGTGTTTATATTGGAATTGAAGTTGTATCATCTGTAGAGCTGGGCTTGTTTTCTTCATTGAAATTATTAAAGGACATCATTTTATATTGTTACATGAAGACATAGAGCCTGGATCTCAAACATGAACAAGTGCTCCTAAAACTCTTTCTCATGTAAAGAAGATTTCAATTCTGTGCAACTATTTTTTATTTTCTGTTGTTAAGAAATAAAATAATTTAAATACCTGGAGCTTTTAGTAGCCTGTCATCAAAATTAAAACCATGGACTATGTAACTCAGAAGGCATCCTTCAAATGTTCTTATCTTTGAAATGACTGTCATATGTATTAAAACAAACACTTGATAGTCACTCTTGGTGTTTTCTGAAAAGCAGGTATCAAAAGGAAGGACCAAAATCTTGAATCTTGTCTTTCCTGCAAACTACTCATAAAACTTTTCCTGCTTTCACAGATTCACCCTGACACATTGTCTCCTATCTTTTTTCAAAAGACTTCAAGTTGTGTTCAGCTGATATGTCTGAATTCCAGTAATGTATCTTTATTCAGGTGCTGTCTTATCTCTCCGTAGTCAGCTGTGTTCTATTTACCAACAAATGATAAGCATTGTACCAGCAGATAAATTCTAGGTATTCTTTAGATAAAAGGACAATAGCAAGTTTCTCATGCAGGACTTGATTCCACTTAAACACACACATACAGAGTTTATTTCCTGAGTTGAAATAGAGGAAAACTGAATAAATATCTGCTTCCACTTGGCCTTCTTTTTTAAATTTAATAGTTAATAGTTTTGGATTTCAGCACATAGAAAGTCCATGACAATTAAAATAGGAAAGGGAGGTCGGATGAGAAAAAGTCCTTCTAAGAATAAGATTTCAAAATTAAAAAAAAAAAAACAACACTCCCAAAACAACACAAAAATAAAATAAAATTTCCTTAAAAACACGGAGAACACTGGTTTTATGAGAATTATTCTAATGTTTCTCAAGTTCCTTTTTTTTTTTTTTTTTCCCATCCAAGACATCTTATTGCCCTTTCAGTTATGGCTTAAGATTCAGTGATCCATTTCAATCACTTTTCTGTATAACATTTATTCCTGGAAAGTATGTAACTCTTCAAATGAGGTGAATTTTAAAAGTTTCCAGAAAGTTAGCAAAAGTTAGTTGAGATATAATTTTCTCCCTCATTTCTTTTTTTCAGGGTCAGTATTGGGCTTTGCTTAGATTTTCCTCTAACTGAAAAGAGTGCCTTGAGATTCGTCATAGTCTTACATAAGATCTCTGTGATCAGTTAATTGGAATTCACCTGTCTCCTGTAGTAGGCAGAAACAGATTCAGAGGAATGTTCACAGCTGTTGATAAATAAGGAAAACATAGCAAGTTTTTGATTTATAATATTTTTGTTAGAATTGAAGTAATGTTTTTTTAACAGATTTAGTGGTCTGGAAAACAGGAGTAAGAAGGAGAATGGCATAAGAACAGAATTTCTTTGTTTCTGTGTTTAGATGTTGATATATAATTATGCGCCAGTCAGTTTAGAACACTCCAAATTGCTGTCCCAAAGCCTATTGGATATTCACTCTAATTCATAAATTTTCTAATAAGCTTATTCATCTTTTCTTTTTTTTTTTTTTTTTTTAATACAATCATATGCTTTGCCTTTGTGATCAAACTACTTTATCACATTGGTTTATTTCAACTGTTTGTTAGCAATGTGTCGATATGGGATCTAATACCTATTGTTTCTTTCTGTGTAAACTCGAGAAACTGGTACTGGCCCTTTCCCAATAGCTGTATGTGGATGCCACACAGAGTGTGGGGTGCACAGCCGGCAGGGGTCAGCGTGAGACCGCGCTGGCTTCTCTGCAGTCCCTTTGAAGTGTCCCTGGAATTCAAACAGCCTCCTTCGACTGCACAAAACACATACAACTCACCCTCTTGTAAAACCCTGGAAGCGATTTCCTGGTTTGGTCCAGCTTCCTTTTTTTTTTTTTTTTTTGGTTCTCCTACCAAAGCACAAAAATAGATCACCTATGAAGAATACTCAGATTTCACTTGGAGAAACCCCTGCAGAAAACTTTTCCTAATTCAGACTGGTAAGTCCATCAAAGTTGTGAAACTTATTTCCAATTGCCAAATATGTTCACCTTTCTTCACAAGCCTTAAAGGGACTCATGAATCATAAGAGTAGCCTAAAATCCTTTACATAAACTCTCACAACTGTGCCAGTGGAATATTAAAACATGATAAGCAATCGAATCACAAATGCATCAAACATTTCAGTTACAGAAGAAAATAAAGCTATTAATCCAAACTAATTTCTACTCTATTAAAAACGAAAGGGGGAAAAAAGAGGATTTTCACTGCTTTTTACAAAATGGTCCTGAGTAAGCACTGTAAAGAAGTGCCTAATCAAGACAAGGCTCTAATCAGACTAATAACTTCTTCAAAGAGGGATTGGACTAGGAAATGTAATGATAAAGTCCAAATAGAATGCTTTAAAGGTAATTGCTATCTCCTCACATATACATAGAAAGGTCAAGTGTAACTAGGCAGAGCAGATTTGATTTCCTGTATCCTATATTATCTAAATAAGCAGATCTGCTGAAGACACTGGGGAAAGAACTCTAAATCTCAGTGCTAAAACCCACAAAGCAAGTTTGAAGAGAAAATGTTTTTCACTGGAAGAAATGTATCAAAGACAGAATTAAGTTCACTGCCCATTTGAAATGTGCTGCTGTGTTTGTCGTCCATTCTGGAACTTACTAGAAGAAAAAGGGAGAATCACCTTTAAAAATGAAAGCAAATGAATGCTATTTTCTTTGCAATTGTTTTTCTAACCAAAACCAAAGCTTACCTGTGAGAAAAAAAAACAACAAACTAAACCTAAAAAGGTAGATGGATTTGATCCAAGAAAGGTTGCTGATGACAAGAACAAATATTTAGATGTTGGTGTTTTAACTTTCTGAGCCTTTTAAGTTGTACATATTCCTAGAGTTAAATACTGGAGGCACACAGAAAAATATCCTTGAAGCATCTACCAGCCCACCACTTTTTATATCTCAAACCTTATGATTCTCTGATTATTTTTTCATTATTTTTCTAAAGAAATCTCTGTGTCATGTTCTTTAAATTTTGTGCAGTGATTTTTCTTTGTTTAGACCATTAGGGATCCATTTAGATTACTGAAAGAAGATGAGAGAATGAGATGAGAAGAGTAGGAAGTAGTAGGAGAAGAAATATTTTTTTAAAAAGCTATGTCTTATTGAAGGAATTTATACAATGTAAGAATATACATTAACATTTTTTAATGAAATAATCCCTCTTTTCCCTTTGAAATGGTAGAGATTTATGGGAACACAATTTCTGAACAGGTCTGTTTGTTTTGAGATTTTTTTTAATATTTTCTGCTTTTGTTTGTGTTTCCAATACTATGATATGTAGGAAATCATTCCACCTATATTCTGTGACAGCACAGCATGAGAAAATGCATTCTGGAAAACCCATTAGGGAAAAATCTCCTTCCATTACTAAGTGACTTTTAATTGAAATTGTTACAGAAAATTATTTAAATTCCAGAGGAAGTGCTTCAGGATCATCTACAAGGCATAAATGAATAAATAACTGTACAAGTCTTTTGAATTCTTTCAGTAAAGGGCAATTACAGGTAAAGATTAGCAACCTCCTTTTGATAGAATCCCTAAAGAAGCTTATAAAGTTTTAGTGCGTGGCAACATTATTTTTCTCATATGTGATGATAAAGAATGACAGAAAAACTTTAACAGACCAAAGTGTGTTGAGTGGAAGAGTATATTCATATATCTCAAGAGACAGAAGTTTATAATGCTATTTAATCATTCTAATTTTGATGGTTTCAAAATATTGTCAGACCAGATGTGAGAGGGAATTTGGATGGTTGTGGGTTGCTTCTGTTGTTGTTTCCATTTTTCCTTTTTATGAGCTGATGCCAACATGGAAACACTAAATTAGGAAGCTTTAATAAGAATGTATATGACAGTACTTTGGTTAGCCAATCATACCAATAAGTATCATAAGCAGGAGAGAGTAGGATTATGTCACAGCTGGAGATATAATTACTGTATAAATTACTCTTTAATAGCTTCTGTGCTATGTATTAGGGAACATGTCTCTCAGTTTTGCCAATTAACCTACCGAAAATACCTCCCAGTAAATTCAGCTCTGTAACTGAAGAGGCAAAATATCTCTCGTGTTATTTTTACATTGTTCTATCCAAACATGTAGTTTTCATTAATTAAGTTCTATAAATTTCTAGTTGAACAAAAAATTGAATCTCGGGTGCGTATAAAATCTTCTGACATACAAAAATGAGAACTCATTGTATTCCCTTGACCTTCTACCTTTCAGAATTTTTCAGCATGAAAAGAAAAACGAATCTACCCAAAAATTCTCCTGGCTAACAGCTGTAGAGTCACCTTATTCAATGTTTAGGTCAGATTCTGTAAGCATTAGTGTCTTAAAAGTGCTGGGCTGAATATCAAGTCAGATGAAACCAAATGTCAGTCTTAGCAAAGCATGAGATATATCACATCCTTTTTTTTTTTTTTTTTTTTTTGGACAAAGAAATTAAACAGTGCCCTTCTGTCCTTTCCTGGTTTCTATTTTTTTTCCCCCCACTGTCTTTGATTAAATCCTGGTTTTAGTTTCTGTTGAAACCTTAATCCTCTAAGCCATTCACTCTATTTGTGATCCAGTAAATGTCCTCGAGCAATTGTTTAACTTAATTTAAATCATTATCAGCTTAAAAATTAGATACTTGTATACATGTTTTCTTGGTCTAATACTTAGCCCTTCAAAGGATCAACAAAATTTCAGTGCCACTAGGCAGCTCTTATTCAGGAGTCGGACTTACTTTAAAGAAGACATCTAAAATAGATCCCATGAACTTTGATGTGAAGCTGGGTATTTCCTCCTCTGAACATAAAGCTGGCTGGAGATGACTAGCTTGCACATCTCTAGACTCAGTTCAGATCCCCACATACAGATGTCTAATGCAATTTGGGGTGCCATAAATGTACTCTAGCTGGTCTCCAGATGCTACTCCAGAACCACACATGCCTTCCACAGATCCTCAGCCATATATATGTCAACTCTGGGGTCATCCTGGTCATTTCTAAATAACTGTTTGTGGACGATTGAACTGGGTTTCAGCCTCTCATGAAGAAAGTTCTCTGACTGCACTGCACTTTTAGTTTGAGGATAAAGTCAACTGGAAAGTTTTAGATGCCTCCATAGGATTACATTTTGAGATTGGTTTAGATATCTGAGATGGGAACATCCTGATGTTCCATTTTTTGTTTCTTATGGAAGAAGAATGGATGGTTTCTGATGTAACCAGCTACCTTATAGGCATCTATTTTGGCATTGAGATGCTTAGACATGGACATCTAGTGTTACCTCAGATGTTCTAGAGAATTTTAGCCAACCTCTACCTGCCTCTCCAGAGATATTGTCACCCGTAGATCCTAGATCACATGTGCTAGTCCCTCAGAGATACCTCAGACTCCATCCTAAGTAACCTCAGATGACAATGAACACCTATATTTCAGTAACCACATTCTCTTCCAAAAGGCAGGTGAGCAGGAGTCTACCACAGTGCCAAAAAAAAGGAAAACAGCTGTCATGGTTTTTTCTTTTTTCTTTTTTCTTTTCTTTTCTTTTCTTTTCTTTTCTTTTCTTTTCTTTTCTTTTCTTTTCTTTTCTTTTCTTTTCTTTTCTTTTCTTTTCTTTTCTTTTCTTTTCTTTTCTTTTCTTTTCTTTTCTTTTTTCTTTTCTTTTCTTTTCTTTTCTTTTCTTTTCTTTCCTTTTCTTTTCTTTTCTTTTTTCTTTTCTTTTCTTTTCTTTTCTTTTCTTTTCTTTTCTTTTCTTTTCTTTTCTTTTCTTTTCTTTTCTTTTCTTTTCTTTTCTTTTCTTTTCTTTCCTTTTCTTTCCTTTTCTTTTCTTTTCTTTTCTTTTCTTTTTTCTTTTT